>PVKA01054956.1:0-10531 GCA_004027165.1 Ctenomys sociabilis
ATTAACATAGGTGGCCAACCATCCTGGTATGAATGCTGCTTGTGCAGTTGCCTGTGAGCTGTTCCATTTAAGACCCTCTTAATCATTCTTTTCTTCTCCTTGATAATGCCTGTATTCTGGTTTCAGCTCCCATGTATTTTTGTGGATGCCTTTTACATTCTGAATTCCAATTTCTTTCAGTATTTCCTTTAGATATCCCTAAAGACAAAAACAAAACACAAACCATCTTAATGTGAGATTATGAAGGCAGAAAACAAAGTTAAAAATAAACCAAAGCACAATTAGTAACAAAAATTATGATCCTAAAAGCTAAACAAGATTTTCCATCTAAGAGGTTTAATCAACTGCTTTGATTCTATACAGCAAAATGTAACCTCATTAAATGAATGATCTTTTGCACTGAAGGGGATGAAGTCCTCAATGCCAACAATTTGTAATCCTGTCACCCAAAGGTAACTTTTTTTGGGGGACGGGGGGACAAAACTGGGGATTGAACTCAGGCCCTTGTGCTTGCCAGGAAGCGCTTATTCTACTGAGCCATCTCTCTGGCTCTCTCAATGCCAACAATTTGAAAGCTTAAAAAAACAACAACAACAAAAAAAAGAAAAAAAAAGAAAAACTAGAGGAAAGCAGAAATGACTGCTGCTTGATATTTATTAACATGATCCAGTATACCAATTTGCCCTTGAGTTCTGTAGCTTCAAGGACTCAGCTCACAGTTAGATGGCAGCCACTGATTTCTATAGTAGTAGGATATATAAAAAAAATGACAAATATGTTTTTTGTTTTTTTTTGGCAGAACTGGGGATTGAACTCAGGCTCTTGCACTTTCCAGGGAAGTGCTTATTCTACTGAGCCATCTACCCGGCCCTCTGACAAAGGGGGGAAGATAGTATTCAATGAAGTAAGCACATGACATATATCAAGAATTCTCAAGTTTAAGGTGCATCAAGGGATATGAATGAGGGATAAAAAGTGATGACATGCTAAAAACCACCAGGCTGTGCCCCCAAAGCCTCATGCAGTAGTGGGGAGTAGGTTTTTCAGAGGTGGCTATATCTGAAGTTTATGACTGATTCATAGTCCAATAATGGGATTAAGGATGTGTGTACTATACTCATCCTTGTGCAGGTAGCCTGCATACAATACATGGACAGAAAGAAGCTTGTCTTCTCTCTTCTCTCTTGTTGCTTTTGCTGTCTTCTGCCACCATGAACTGTGCCACCCTACTTTGGAGCCAGCTGATTATAGACTGAAACCTCTATAAACTGTGAGCTAAAAAAATCCTTTCCTCCTTTAACTTTGGGAGTATTTTGACTCAGCAATGAAAGAAGTAACTAAAACAGCTCTCCTGTGGTAAGGTTCCCTATTACGATATTTTTGATTCCTGGGAAAATTCAATAAATATGAAACTACTAAAGTCATGGAAGTGATGACTATGTTTAATACCACACATTTTATTAAATATTAACATTTATAGCATTGCTTATGGATGAATCAAGACTACCTGTATTAGAACCTGATACGATGCTATAGTGAGTCTCACTCTGGGCCCAGGAATACCCATCTTAGTAAGTCCTCACAGGACTCATTTAACTAAAGTTCCACCATACCTCTTTTAAGGAATTCCAGTTCTGCTACTATAGGATATTGGAGTCTCTTGTATATTTGAGCCTTACCACACTGAACATTATGTATTATCAACACAACCTAATGGCACCTCCCACTGAATGGGATACTGCTATATAATCCCAAAGTCCTTTTAGTTAGCTATCCTAGAACTGTAATAGTACAAGGCTGCAGATATAGTTCATTAAGAGTGTTTGATGAGCATGTGAAAGACCCTGGATTCAAAGCCTAGTATCATTACAAAAGGAAAAAGTAGAAATATTGCAGCTGAATTAGCACTAGGACTACACAAACGCTGTTTAGAAGGCCTTGGATGGCTCAGCTCTCTCCTTTGGGCAGCTTTCCCATCCAGCAGTCAGGCCCCACCAGGTGGCAGCAATGAACCAAGTGAGCCCTGGGTCCTCCCCCAGCACGCCCCCAGCAGCTTGCCCTGTTTCCCACACCTTCTACAGTGGGCTTCACAGAAGAACCCCTCTGAATGAGTGAGCATAAAGCCTGAGACATCCAATTAACATGGACATCTGCCATCTGTTACTTTATATTACATTTAAAAGTCGGACATCTTTCAGAAGCTACTTTCTAATTAAGCTGAATTCACAAACGGAAAATGATGGATTAGACACAAATGATTCTGTTTTAGGGGCCAAGAATGACATCTTTGTAAAACTCCAAAGAATAGTTTATTGTGAAGCTTGCTAAGATTCTGTTGCAGATACAATTGTGGATACATTGCAATGGGTGAACAATGAAAAGAACAATAACTATGAGCATTTTGACACCCTGAGAGAAGAGACATCCTCTGATACCCCTCATGTGCCTATTTACAATCTAGATGTAAAAATTTAAAAGACCCAAAAGGGTTAAAAACAAAATGTTAAAGTCTTTCCTTTCTGTCTTAGCCTCCTGAGAGCTAGGAGTACAGGCATGCCATACTGTACCTGGTTAAAGTAAATCTTAAGTGTATTGACTGAATGGCTTTCACATGTAGTTGTTTTGGCAAGCGTTGTATTTGAGATAACGTTTATTTATGAAGATGCCACTCTCTTCCTTGTAACAAGGAAATGATAAAAAGTCTATTGATCTGTCATATTAATGAAACAGGATTAGGGCCACAATGTCTAACCACAGTACAGATTTGGGTGGAGAGGTTTTCAAAGTCCTGGATTTTAGGATGCTTCAGGTCACAGTCACAGACCATTTTACTTTAACCAAATTAATTACCTTGGCTAGGGAATGAGCACAGAGCATTAGAAGAAAAATTAAAAGTGATGACAAGGAAAAATTTCTGAGACAAGAAGATATAAATAACGAACAGGGAGATCAGGTTATACCACTAAGATGTTTCAGTGGTTTTTCTTCTGGCCAACATTTGTGGGAATTTATGGGAATCCACTCAGGCCTACTTCCCCCCTCTGGCCTCCCTTTCACACACACTTGTTGACTGTCTCTCTGCATGCTTTTGAGGGTTTACAGCCCCCCAACCCAGAGTTCCCTTTCTCTGTAATGCTTACCTTCTTCCCTCAACTGTGCACCTAACTGGACATGGTGGCACATGCCATTAATCACAGCACTTGGGGGACTGAAGCAGGAGGACCTTGAGTTCAAGAATACCTTGTGAATTCAAGGCCATCCTGGACTGCATAACAAGACCCTATCTCAAAGAACAAAATATATTTGACAAACATTTGAACCTCTCATCCTTAAGAGTAGGCTCAAATATTCTTTCTCAGAGAAACTTTCCCTATCAGCTTCACCCTTTAGATTTACACACACACATTAAGCATTATAAGTATTACATCTACAATACACGCATACATGCTTCAATGACGACCCTTATTATACTGTATTCTAATCCTTTATTTACATGCCCCTCTCCGTCTCAACCACACATTCTTATTACAATGCACATCATAGAGACTGGATGTACTTACTTGGGGTGAACAGGATCTGTTTAAAAGTGACCAGGCGACTGGTCACTTTAAGGTGGCAAGGGGAGAGAACACAGAAGGTCAACAGGAATAAACTATAAGACATTAGCTCTTACTTTTACAACTTAGGTGTTGACCTTTTTAACTTTTTTTTTTTAATCTTTTATTTATTTGGTACAGGGTCTCACTATGCAGCTCAGACTTGTAGTGATTCCTCTGTCTCAGTCTCCCCAGAGCTGGGATTACAGGTGTGCACCATCATGTCTGGTTTCAGTGACCAGTTCAGTGCGAGCTGGCATGACATGTACCAGGGATCGAAACTAGTTCCATGCCATTGCCAGGCATGCAATGTAGGTAGTCTCGTAAGGCACAACAACCTGCTATTTTATACTTTAGTCTGCTCTTTTTCTTCTCTCCCTTTGCCCCCTATCATTTCTCCTATCTTTCCCTCTACAACTATGGCAATAAAATGGAAAATTCACCTGCATTTCATCAGGCATTGTAAGTATTACATCTATAATAACTATACTTCTAGAACTAGATTTAAAACATATACCTTTATAGGAAGTTGATCAACTTTTTTTTTTAATGTATTTGGTGCAGGGTCTCACTACAAAGTTTCAGGCTTGTAGTGATCCTCCTGTTTCTCAGCCTCCCCAACTCTGGGGTTACAGGTGTGTGCTACCATTCCAGGTTTTGGAGGCTGGGTCAGTGTGCCCAGGGGTGGGGCCAGTGGGACCCGTGGTTCTGGGGACTGAACCTCAGTGAGGGCTTAGTCTACTGAGCTGTCTCACTGGCCCTGCTACTAAGCTTTTATAGTCACAAAAATTTCTCCAGAAGGTTGAACCAAATATGAAAATCTATACCAATGATGGCACAAAGATTTGCCAAGGGAAATGCATTTTATGCTTTTTTAAAATGTGACCCAACAGTAAGCAGCACATGATTGTTTTTGTGCTAATCAAAGTATTATTTCATCTTTATGTGATTTTTGTGTAACTGTGACTCCTTTGAGAGGTCAACATAACAGAGAACTTATGAAGCTAAAGCTGTTAGTAGCTCCAAAGCACAAAATTCTTTAGCTGCATGTTAAGAATACACTGTGAAATAGGGCAACAGTATTTTTACTAAAATGTATGAGGGAAGGTGATGCTGGCAACTTCTCAGAACATGGCCCATGGCTGCCTTGCTGTGCTTTCCTTCTCTTGATTTCACACCCTCTTCCCACTAGACCTCGCCCCGTCTTCCTTTCATCATCCCACTGGCTGTTTTCTTCTCTTTGAACATCACGCAACATAGAGATGGTAGTGACAGGGTTAAGGCATAAACTCTGTCCTACCCTACTTTACACTTAATTCAAATTTAGAAAAAAAGAATTATTACATTAATATTTATATAGTGCTCAACTATCTTACCAGAAACAGAACTCT
Organism: Ctenomys sociabilis; assembly: GCA_004027165.1. Taxonomy (NCBI): domain Eukaryota; kingdom Metazoa; phylum Chordata; class Mammalia; order Rodentia; family Ctenomyidae; genus Ctenomys; species Ctenomys sociabilis. The sequence continues at coordinate 4,988 of PVKA01054956.1, forward strand.
ACCTGTATATGGCATTGTCAAATGCTTCGTATATTTGACTATTTCAGATAAACAAAATGTATTTCTTTGAGGTCTGAACTTTGTTTCAAAAAAAAAAAGACATGCTTCTAAACTATATTCATTTATTTGTATAGCGAATAAAACTTTTGGAATAGTACAGGGTACTCTGAGGCTGGGATACAATTGGGAACAATCACTACCTACATGTTTTTTTTTTCCCCTCCAGTTAACAATTTCAAATATAAATATGTATGTTATATATAGCTGGCACATCCCAGCACTCAGGAGGCTCAGGTTGGAGGATTATGAGTTTGAGGTCAGTCTGAGCTACATATAGAGAACTTGTCTCAAAAGTTACAACTCCCAAAATAATTAAGACCCCAAACTTCCAAAATATTTATATATTTGTTTTTATTTAAGCATATAAAACTTATATATATATACTTATTTTGTATTTAAATATAAATATTACATATTTATATATATTTGAAGTTGTTAATCAGGAAAACACAGGGATATCCAAACCAGATAAAAAGCAGTAATTTTCTTTTTGAAATATAGTAAATATGAAGGCTGGCAAGATAGCTCAGTAGAGTAGGCATTTCCTTAGGCAAGCGCAAGGACAAGGGTTCAATCTCCAGTACCAAAGGTTCATCCCCCAGTGAGACCAGATGTGGTGGCACAAGCCTGTAATTCCAGTGCTGGGGAGGCTGAAGACAGCAGGATTACATGAGTCTGATCTGCATAGTGAGACCCTGCACCAAATACATTAAAAAAAAGCTGGGCATGGTGGCGCATGCCTGCAATCCCAGCACTCGGGAGGCTGAGGCAGGAGGATTGTTGTGAGTTCAAGATCAGCCTGAGCTACAAAGTGAGCTTAAGGCCAGCCTGAACTGCATAGTGAGACCCTGTCTCAAAAAGACCCCCCCCAAAAAAATACACACACACACACACACACACACACACACACACACACACACACACATATATAAAATAAACATGATTCTTGCATTTATGGTCATATCAACCAGTGCCAACCAAGCATGAGGTATAGTTCTGAATGTATAAAAAGAAGAAAATATCAATAGTATACTTAAATGAATCTACTTATTTTTTTATTTTAAAAAATATTTATTCATTAATTCATTTGTTACAAGGTCTTGCTACACAGTTCAGACATAGTGATCCTCAACCTCTTCAGTGCTGGGATTACAGGCATGTGCCACCATGCCTGGTTTTGGGCCAGCATGGCATGCAGTGCTGGGGACTAAACTTGAATCCTTGTGCTTGCTAGGCAGGCACTTAAGAATGCTGAGCTATCTCCCCAGCACAGTCTACTTATATTTAAAAATTTCAATAAACTAGCTAATATTCTCAATGAAGAGGCATTATTAACCCTGAAAATATTTGAAAAAGAGTAGTTTTACATTAGAGCAATGGTAGATCAGTTTCTGCTGTCTAGTGGTAAAAAATGATTATTCACACTCTAGCAGGTCTTTAGAATATGCTACCATGTCACCCAGCAATTCCGCTCACAAAGGAATAAAAGTATATGTTTACATGAAAACTTAAATATACATGTTCTTATTATTTGTAATAGACCAAAGCCAAAACAATCCAAAGGTCCATTAATAGATGAATGGATAAACAAACCCTGCTACACTCACACAATGGAGCACATTTGGCAATGAAAAGGGAACGAAGTACTTATGCATGCTAGGGGGATGAAGCATGAAGACACTATGCCTGAAAGCAAGCGTCAGTCACAGGAGGCCACATACTATATGACTCCTTTCTGGGACATGTCTGGAATAGGAAGAAGTACAGAGAGTGAGTAAATCTGTTCTTGTCTAGTGCCTGGAGGTAGAGGTCGGGCCACTGGTAAGGAGTTTCTTTTCAGAGTAATGAAAATGTTAAATTGTGGTGATAGCTATACAATATACACTTTCAATTAAGATGACACTATTTTCAAATTACATAAAGAAACACATCCACAGTTTCTGGCTCTGAACATTAATCTATAATTAAAATATCTGTGCTGATAGGGCCGGCCAGATAGCTCAGCAGGGTAGGTAGGTTGCTTAGGTAGGCACAGTGACCAGGGTTTGATCCCCAGTGTGCCTTGCTGGTCCCACCCCCGGGGCACACTGAGACACGTGTCTGAGACTGGGTGTGATGGCATCCATCTGTAATCCCAGTACTTGGAAAGCTGAAAACAGGGGAAGCACCATGAGTCTGATCTGTGCAGTGAGACCTTGTACTAAAATACAAAAACAAAACAAAAAAACAACAAAGAAAGATTGGTACTGAAACATTCTGGGAAGACAGGATAGCTCACAGCGCTGCAGGGTAGACCTATAAAGGCAGTGTGGCACTGTCAGGCCCTTTGCTGGCAGGAATACCCTGTGGCATCTGAATCAACCAGCTGATAGACACGGGGGGCTTTGAACACTTAGCCAAACCCACAGAGTGAGATTTTCTTGAATGCAGGCAAACACAAAGAAAATTTTCTCTCCTGAGAGAAATTAATTCCATTTGGATGGCAACACTGAAAGCAAGTCTTTGTAGTTAGTTCAGGGACTAAGGAAACCAGCAGAAGGGTGTTAATAGCCTACGTTTTCCCTTTTCCTTTTTTTGAAAATACTGAATGGGACAGGAAAGATGGGGTAGGGATTTCATTAGTGGCAGTTTTATATTAAATATAGATTTCATGACCAGTCACTTCAGTGAAAATTCTGTTACATTTTGTATGTATGTATGTATGTATGTATGTATGTATGTATGTATGTATTTGCGGTACCAGGGATTGGACTCAGGACCTTGTGCTTGCCAGGCAGATGCTTGTTCTACTGAGCCAAATCCCTGGCCCACATTTTGTATATAATTGAAAGCAGTTTTATTCTCAGATATTGTTTTTCTCTATATAATATCTTATGTAAAATAATAAGCTAATTGATATGCGCTCCAAATGTTTACCTCATTTAGAAATGTAAAAAAGAAAACAGAGAGGGGCTGGCCAAATAGCTCAGCAGATTAAAGCTCCTGTAAGCAGGCACAGGGTCCTGGGGTTCAATCCCTGGGCTTGCCATGCTGGCAATTAAGATGTGGGGTGATGGTGCTCCTCTGTAATCCCAGCTCTTGGGAGGCTGTAAACAGGTAGATCACTACAAGTCTGATTTAGTACTAAGACCCTGAACACCCTGTAGACCCATCCCCCCACCAAAAAAAAAGCACTGGTTCTTTGTACCTTCATCTCAAAATTTTGCTGAAAGTACTTTTACTCAAATCCTTATTTAAGCTTACAAACTCCCACTTGTTCAGTAGTATTAAAAGCTGAGAATATTAAAATCTGGGTACCACACTGCACCTAGTATTTCTTTCTTTCTTCTTTTTTAGTAAGAGTAGGAAATTTATTGGAGAAAAGGAATAGGGAGCAGGAATGGGGAATAGGCATAGCTCCTGAGAGACGTCCAGAATGGGAGGCCCTCATTTCTCACGTGGACTTGGACTTATTTTACTAAAAGCATTCTACTTGTTCAATCATCTGTTCTGAATAAAGATGAATCCCAGGATTGATGTGATTGGGAACCAGAGTGAGAATGGAGCATCACCAGAGATAACCTTCTTGAATCTTGACTTGAAATTGGGAGGAAAAGAAGAGCTGATTTTCCATGACACTTTGAAAAGAAATGTACAGTTAGGAGATCACTGGCCCAGGAGGATTGTGTTGGAAAGTAGGGTTAGAGCTCCAGTGTTCTTCACAGCCTGACACTGATGGGCACTAAGTTTTTAATGGTCTCTCTCTTTGTAGGCAGTAGAGACTGGACCCAAGGCCTAGCACATGTACTCAATAACATCTCTTTTTAATTTTTATACAGGGTCTCAATAAGATGTTAAATTATCTAAGCTGGGGTTGAATTTGCGATCCCTCTGCTAGAGTGCAAAGATTACATGCGTGTGCCTCTATTCCCAGCTGATTATTCTTATTAAAAGAAATGCCATGTGTGTATTTCATAGATATAACAAAATATGAAGGCTGGATATAATATATTTAAGTTTAAAGATCAGCAAGTGTCAGAAATAATAGGCTTCCTCTAATCTTTCATCTTGGGGGGCACAAATTAAGCCATATAAAAATATCTCTGAAACTGTTTACATATCAGTTTTCAAAGTTTGTTCTTTTCAAATTGGCTTATTTGCCTCTGGTAAGAAACTTTCACTGTTTCTGATTGCCTGTTGAAGTCACATATTACCAAATGAGAGAAAGAGAACTGGCCCTAAAGGTAGCTCTCCTATTCAATAAGAAAGTTTGCTTGTAGAATGTTTTATTTGCTTGATTTTTTTATTTTTTTTGAGAGAAAAACTAATATAGGAAAAGAAAAAAAAAAAGGAAAAATAATACAATACTTCGGATTCTCTCAGAATATGTAAAAAAATGATGTAAGATCAGAAACCAGATGGGACTGCTTCCAACAAAGAGGATGCTGGGTATGGTGGCACACACCTATAATCCCAGCACTCCAGAGGCTGAGGTAGAAGGATTACTGGAAGATAAAGGCCATCCTGGGCTACAAAGTGAGTTTAAGCCCAGTCTGTTCTGTATGATGAGACTCTCTCTCAAAAAAAGACAAAAAGAAAACAAAACAAAACAAAATCCAACAGCAAAACAAAACAAATAGGATGTGTAGTTATAGATTTCATGATTATAAACTTGTTATCTACAGTGGATCAGGAGGCACAGAAAATCAGTCTCAGTCTTACCTTGTGAAACCTTCTACCACGCCACCATCCAAAAAGGAAGCCTTTATCAAATGCTGAGTAGGTGTCAGCACCATGCTCTTGGACTTCCTAGCTTGGAGAACTATAATGCACCTCCATTTTTTCACAATCATTTAATTATCACAAGAATTTTGTAAACTATTACTGTATAAATCATAATATAAACATTCATAATTTTATTTTTTTGTATTTTAGGGAAAGGTCTACAGGTTGTTCAGGGTCTCACTACTAGATTGGACTCATAGTGATCCATCTATTTATAACCTCCTAAGAGCTAGGATTAAAGTTGCGCAACACCAAACCCGGTCTCAATTGCTATTTGTGTGCCCTGAGGGGATGGGGGAGGTGGGGCCAGCATGGCAGGCCTGGGGATCAAATCCCTGGACTCTGGCCTGGTTGCAGGTGCTTTGATCCACTGAGCTATTTGGCTGGCCTGATAAATTTTAGATCAAATATGCTATATATTAAGTGAATTAAATATACAAATAATGTATTCAATTTATTTAAGTTAGGGACAGGGAGATAGCTCAGCAGCATAAGCACCTGACTGCCAAGAGCAAGGTCCTGAGTTTGATCCCTAGTGTCACAAAAGCAAAAAACAAAACACATGTATTTATTTTTTGGCAGAACCGGAGATTGAACTCAGGCCCTTGCACTTGCCAAGCAAGCGCTTATTCTACTGAGCTATCTCCCTGGCTCAAAACAAATTTACTTAAGTAGCTAGTACAATACTGCTTGGTCCTGGAATAAATGGCAGGACTGCAA
>PVKA01054957.1:0-10529 GCA_004027165.1 Ctenomys sociabilis
TTGGTATATATATATTTTTGGTATATATATTTTTTGGTATATATACATATACATACATATATATATATATATATATATATATATATAATTGTTATCTCTTCCTCTTGAAGTTTTACTCCACCAAGTATGCCAAGTATGTTATGACCTTTTTTTTATCTCTTCTGATCATTCTTGATTTGAAGTTCACAGTCTGAAAACAGAGTAGCTATCCCTGCTTTTTCCTGAGTTCCTATTACATATAGTATTTTTTTCATCCTTTGACTTTCAGTCCATGAATTCATTTTTTACTTAAATGCATTTCTTTTCTTTTCTTTTCTTTTTTTTTTTTTTTTTGTCTTTTTGAGACAAGGTCTCACTATGCAGTTCAGGCTGGCCTTAAGCTCACTTTGTAGCTCAGGTTGGTCTTGAACTCACAACAATCCTCCTGCCTCAGCCTCCCAAGTGCTGGGATTACAGGCATGCACCACCATGCCTGGCTTAAATGTATTTCTTGTGTACAGTATATTTTTAGATCTTTTTGGGGGTGGGCACTGGGATTGAACTCAAGACCTTGCACTTTCCAGGCAAGTGCTTATTCTACTGAGCTATCTCCCTGGCCCCCTAGATCTTTTTTCTTTATCCATTCTGCCAGTCTTGTTTTTCTGATTACTGAATTAAGGTAATTTACAGCTATGGATATAACTGGTATGTATTAGTTTATCTTTTTCATCTTATTTTCCTGATGTTGGTGCTCTGCTTTTCTTCTATATTTAATTATTGCTCTGTCTGGCAGCTTCTTTTTCCTGTTCTTGGAAATGTTGTTAACTTTATCTGTGTCTAGAATACATTTTAGTGCCCTTTCTAGGTTTAGTTTGGTGATCATGAACTATTGCAGTTTTTTTTTAAATGAAACCATTGTATTTCTCCATTAGTTTTGAAGGACAGTTTTGTGGGGTACATCAATTTGGGGTGGAAATTGTTTTCTTTCAGGACTTGAAATACTTCGCTCCAAAGCTCTTCTGGACTAGATGGTTTATGTTCAGTTTTGATGAGCTTCTTTTATAGGTGATCTGTTTATTTTCTATAACAACTTTAGTACTCTGTTTTTGTGCTGAATTTGTAAGATTTTTATTCTTATATGCCTGGGTGTAGATTAATTTTGGTCATGGCAATTTGGAGTTCTATCTGCCTCACTTACTGTATGATAGAATATGTTTCCATGCTTGGTAATTTTTTCTATAACTTCTGTGAATAGTGTTTTTATGTTATTTGCAAAGACTGCTGCCTTTTTATTGACTCCTAATTATACTTTCGTTGTTTCTCCTTGCATCATCTTGCAGACATTAAATTTCTGTTTTCTGATCTCTTGTTATTTTGTAAGATTTTCCTTTCATCCTATCTGGCTATGATGCTGACTTTGAGATCTGAAAGACTATATTTTATTTTGTCCAAGCAGTTTTACCTACCTTCAATAGATTTTTTAATTTTCTGGATATCAGTTTCAATCTGTTTTATTCAATTTCTTCCCTATATTTTTCGTTCAAGGTTTCCATAATTTTCTTCTGTTTATTTTTTACATATGTGATCAATTCCTTGTCTTTGATTGATTATGAGAGGTTTTCATTCATCTGATGTCCTCTATAGCCACACTGATTTGTTTCTTTACTTTGGTTGCCATTACCTAACATTTGTGTCTTCCATTTTCCTGATCATAGTTTGGGTGGGCTGGAGGTCTGAGATTGTACTTTGATTCTGTGTATTGTCATTTTCTATTTCAAAATTTTACTTTTTTCTGTGTGATCCTTGTAAGTTTTTGTAGTAGGCAGCTTCATCACTACTATCAAGGACTTTCTAGCAGAAGTGTATTATTTAGAGGTATCATCTGCATGTAAGAGGTTCTTGGTTTGTAACTATTACAAGATCCTACCTTCTCAGTTAATCAAGGGTGAGATGTTGATATCTGTTTGGTTCAGTCTGTAGTCCTTTGGTGGTGGGCCTGGTGAGATTATTATCCCAAGAGTTTCTAGTATAAAGGTGAATAAGTGATTACAACATATATGACATTGTAATTTAAGTAGTATAATTAGCAGGTAAAAATAACATCAAGCACAGTTTAGAATCTGACAATCTGTGCTAATAGTTTCATACCTTAAAACATAAGAGCAAAGTCTACAGTTATGTAACAGAATTGAACTTAAATTAGGAGCTTGTATTCAGTGTTTCCCTTTGGTAGGTTAGTTTTACCCTCTGATAGGGAAATTTAAAGATATTAAATTAAACAAATATAACTGAAAAAGAAGTAGAGGCAAGGCTATAGGACAGTGGATGATCATGCAAGCTTTGAGAAATTAGAGAGGAGAGCAAAATTAGAGAATGGAATAGGAAGCAAGGGTTTATCTGAATTTGTTCTCTGGGAATGGGGGATAGGATTAATTATCTGTGGCTGGAGTTCTCTATAGCCACTTAGAAAGACAGGAAAAAAAGAAAAGGAAAAAATGAATAAAGAAAATGAAGATAAGATTTTAATTTGCAAAAAGAGAATAAGTGACCTCACCTGCCTATTATTATCCCTTGTGTCTTTATCTCCAAGCACAACATTGGTTCGCTAAACTTATCAGTTATAGGTTTGCACTGTGAGTGTTTCTTCAGACTTTTCCACCCCACTAGTTCTAGCCTGTACCGTGTGTGCCCTAGTCAGGCTCCTATTGCATGGCTCACATTTACCTGGTTGCCTGATCCCTCTGATGTGGGGGCAGGTGGAGCCAGTCACCTGAATTCCTCCTGTTGGCCAGTTGCTGGCTCTGAAAGATGCTGTCTTAGTTAATTTTATTGTTGCTGTGGATTGCATAGGCAAATGGAGACATTGTCCTTAAATAAGTGCTGACAGTTCACTTAGATGATAAGGAGGAAAGGGAGGGAATTTGACTTTATGATTCCAGTAAGCACTGATGGAAAATCTTCACCCTGAAGTCCAATTACTTCAAGGTGTGGCGATGGGCTGACTCACAGGTGGTAAAACTCCTAGTTATTAATTCTTATAGCCAGTGAAACTGACAATATTGCTAAGTAATGCTTAGTATCATTTAAAATATTTAAGGGATTTCAGGGGCAGTTTCAGAGAGAAATTTTGAGTCAGAGAGCTTGAAGCTAGAAAGAAAGTCTTGTGTTATTCAGAGGTGACCATAAGACCTTTGAATCCCAAAGCCTGACTCATATTATTGAATCATTGTTCCCAAGGCATGGAAGCATTCAATATTAAAAACATTAATTTTTTTTTTGCCTCCAAGCTAAAACACTCCTACCACTGTGTATCATAAAGTCATGCTCGTAAAGTGTAGACAGGTGTAGCCATATTATTCGGTTCACTTATTTCTAGTTAATTACCTTTATGGTTCAAAAACCAAATGATAATAGGAAAAAATGATAAATAGCTTGCTATTAAAATGCTTAGAATATTATTAAAAAGTCTTGCTTTCTGCCAGGCAATTTGTAGCTTATTATTTACCCATAATATATTGTCTCCAGAACAAGACATAGTCTTCCATTATCAGAGAGATAAGTGATAATGCTTCAACTAGTTAATAATAACTAGTTATGTCAGTGAAATAGTAGACATAGTAATCACTTTACCTGTAATTTACTTGTAGTTTTTTAGTTATGGAAGAGAATATGGGGGCCAGGGACACAGCTCAGTGGCATAAGCATCTGCTTGGCAAGCACAGGGTCCTGAGCTCTATTCCTGGTAATCAAAAAAAAAAAAAAAAAAAAAATATGTTTAAGATGTGCTTTCTATATGTATTTCAATTACAAATTCATATATTATACAGAGTCATGAATATATCATAAAATTTGTTTACATGCCAAAATATATTGAAAGTTTAATATTTGAGGGTACTATTAGTTTTGATGAGTATGTATGTTTTTCTCATTTTTCCAGTTTCCATAGTGATAGAAATCCCAATAAAATTAATTTGACTGACAATTTATATAAGATCCTAATGAATTATAATAGTTTTCTTGGAGAAAGAACATCCACCAGTTTCTAAGGATAAGAGGTAAGAAATGTTGTGGTAGGCAGAATATCTCCACTGCTTTGAAGTTACTTATCTTCTAATCCCCAAAACTTATTAATATGATCTGTTACAAAGGGAATCAAGGTAGTTAATAGACTTTAACATAGAAAGATTATTCTGTACTATTCAAGGGAACTAATGTGAAAACAAGGCTTTATAAATGAGAAAAGGAAGCAGAAATGAGCCAGAGAAATAAATACCCCTCTGAAGTAGGGTCAGAGAGACCCAGCGTTGCTGGTTTGAAGGTAGAAGAAAATAACTACAAACCAAGAAGTATGGATTTCCTCCAAAATCTTAAAGAATGCAAAGTAATGTATTCTTCCCTAAAGCTTCTGGAAAGAACATAGCCTTGCTGAAATCTTAGTTTTAGCCCATTGAGACCAATATCAGACTTATGATCTAGAGACCTGGAAAAATAATTAATTCCTATTATTTTTGAACTGTGAAGTTTGTGATAATTTTTATAGCAGCAACAGAAAACTACTGCAGGTGTTCCATCTCCTAAAAGATGTCATTTGTTTTCTTTTTAGTCAGCCACTGAGTTGAAAATATTCCCAAAGAACTTTTTGTTAAAATTATGTGCAAATGACATACCTCAGAACTTGGGCAAATATTATGCACAAATGATAGCTACTTGTAGTAGCTAAGGCTGTTTGAAAGAAGTAAGCTGAAGTATTCTACAGACATTGGAAAAACTCACTTCTTGATAGCAAACAGAAATTCATAAAAAAAATTTGTTCCCATTTTAAAAATAAAACCAAGCTGAACAAATTAAACATGCTTAATTCTTAAGCTACTTTGAAAACCGAGAACACCAATAGATCCAGATAGACTAAATTGTTTTCACTCTAATGAAGCAGTGATAGAAGTTATTTGCTATAAACGGTGTTAAAGAAACCAATTAAATTTGTAATACCTGTGACGGAGATGACAAGATGAATTAGAATCTTGAGAAGCACCAATTTAAGTGAGTCTGTCCTGACCTACCAAACCTTTTCTGCAAACTTTCCCTGAATTCACTGAAGTAATGCGTCAAAGTCTCATATAAAGGAAGGAGAAATCCATCAAGATAATCCCTGAAATGTAAAGGGCCTTCTCCAAGTTTGAGGCAGCAGTAATCTGATGACTGAGCGCAGCAAATCAAGTAAAATGAAGTTGACCAGCATAACAGAAGGGAAGGTAAGAATAATGAGAATAATTCTTTAAAAACACTATGACCTTCCAAGGTAGATTTGTATCTACAATATACATGGGAGAACAAGACAGCTGAGAGAATTCCCACTGAATAAATTACAATATCCCTCTGAAGACTATTATTGAAGAACTGAGGGAAGATCTGATGTGCAGAATGTTTCTGATAAGGACTGGAAAACAAAAAGAGTTGCACAAAGTACAAAAATATAGAAAGCAAGTGGAGCATGATCTCTCCCAATTTGGAAACATACTACTCCACCCAAAAATCATAACAAAAAATGCCAGGGTCTTATCATTGCTCACTTCACAAATATTAATCACAAATATTGCTCATGAATTTGTCACAAAATCTCAAATGTCAGAGATTGGTGAAAGGAATTGAAATTGCACAAAATCCAAACTGATCAAACATGGATTAGATTGATTTTGGCATTCAATCTATTGAACTGAGACATGGAACATATCCAACTTGGTGATTAAATAGTGTTATTTTAGTTTCTACTGGCATTAAGCAAATAATTATTAAAAACAAGGAAAAGAAAAATTGATCTTTAATCAAGAGAGAATATTTCATATTAAAAATACAAAGAAATGGCCTGAATGTTTGTCTAGCTGAGTACAAATGAACTTACAACTGGGCATGCTTATGAACTTCTCTACAATCTAGTGACCTGAACTAAAGTTTTGCCTATGAAATGCAGTTTTTGTGTAGGCCCTAATCTAAGTTTGTCCTCCTTTGGGTTCCTTCCTTTGGTCAAAGAAGAGTATATACAGTTTCTGTACAACTTGTAATCATTCTATTATCAAAGTCTAACAATTCTTTTTATTAAAATTTCCCTCAGGGCAACTCACTTTCTGAGCCCTCTTCTGTCCCTCTCAAGTAGATACTTTCTTTCTCTCCATAACTTACTATTCTTAACCTCCATTGTTTCTAGAATTAACTCCTGGATTTTAGAGAACATCAGCTCAAGTTTCAGGTCTCTATCATCTTGGAAGTTTCATTCCCCTCTATCACTTGGAGGTCTTCAACCAAGATAATTGGATGGAGGTAAGAGTTTGATTTTGTTTCATAGATCCCAGACTGTGACTAAATTAGTTGTTCAAAATTTTTATTATGTTGTCATTGGATCAATATTATGTAAGTGGCTGTATCTGTAATTTTATTGATTGTTTCCCACCTTAAACCCACCTCACATTGTGAATTTGTTCGTTAAACACCCTTGATAAGCAGGGTTGATTGACAACCTATTTTCTGGGCCCCCTCCTGTCCCTTTCATACAAAAGTTTTGTTTCCTCTCAATAAATTCTTCCTACTTTAAAAAACAAAAACAAAAATAGAAAAACTTACCCTCTTTAGCTGATATTGTGGTTTCTGTATCTTGAGTAACACAAGGCAGTTCATTTCAATGAGTGTTACAAGTATTTCCAGTCTCTTTTAGTGGGCAGATAGAGAATACTTAAATAACAAACTCATATTATCTCTAATTCAAATGTGACCTGATAGGCTGTTCTTCATTTTCCAACATTTCATTGTTGTATTCATTGTTTTTCACTGTGAAGAACTTGGTTCATAATAACATCAATATAGTAATCATTCACACTGATCCAAATAGAATATTATTTGTGTAGAACAAAACACACAATATTGTTTAGAATCATGAGGCAAATACAACTGCTAGTATCAAAGTTACTAGGGTTATTCAATATTGCTTTGTAGATTTTGTATTTGACAATTATCTACTAAGTTATCATAGTTTTAAGTTGAGACAGTGAATTTATTGTTTTTATATGTGGTTCAATAATGTCTGACATATATTTTAGATTCTATCTATGTTTTTAATTTCATGGTTTACTGAATTCTCTTTTGGGTCATTTTTCAATGTAACATACTTTTGTTCAATAGTGAATTTTGCTTTATAAAGATTTTCTTACTCTATGTTTTACCTCCATTACACTATCATGTAGCTGAGAGAGCTGCTATGACTGTATCCTTATGAATGCCTTTATTTTCCCAAACATTGCAACTTTCTATTTTGTCTTTTTTTCCCCCGTGGGAAACAAAATATACAAATTTGTTAAAATAAGAGTTCAACTCTGAGAAAACAGATTGAACATGAAAGTCTAAAATAGTATACCTCAAATGGCAATGCATTTAAAAACCTACTATTCATCAAGTAAGTTCATTAACATGGAAAGCTTTCCAATGTTTGTATCTTCTCTTAAAATTACTAAGATTCTAAAACGCATGATTTTCAATACAAAGTATATTCAAGAAATATTGCCATATTCCAGTGAGATGTGAACGTGACACCTAAGGACATTATAATTTTTACTAGCATGATAATACATGTTCAACGATTATGTGAAAAACCTGCTTTAGAATGTAGACATTAATTAGTGTTTATTATAGTAAAATGTTGCTTTCACCTAAGTATCGAATGCACTCTAATGGCTTAATCATTTAATACAAACATTTTTATTATTATATAAACAAATAGCAATAAGATAATTTCAAGACAAATTAACAGGACAGATTTGACAAATCAATACATTGCAAAAGGTTTTCGTAATGTTTTGGTGTCGTACAAGGTGCATACATGATATTATACTTACAGGCATTATTATAGCAGGTGTCTCTAATCAGTGAATGAAGAGAGTGCACTTATATACCTATCTTATTTCTCTACAGCTGATTTATATCACAGATTCGACAATTAACACCCTCTACCTTATTATCTCTCCAGTGTCTATCCATAGTACTAGAAACCAACATAATATCTTGTCCAACCACTATTAGTGCAAATCTTGCTTCTCATAGAATTATGCAGAAGCACAGTATATTTATCCTAACTGTACTGTTTAAACACACACATCATGATTCTTCCTTTGTAATACAAATATTTTGAAACACATATTTTACGTATGTTCAAAAGTTAGATAAAATACAAACTATAAAATATCTTAAAATAAAAATGTACAAGAAGCTGTAAGCAATGAAAAGAACTCAACATAATTATCTCACATGTGAATGGCTTTTAAATATTTGACATAGGCATTATACAAAATCCAGTAGTACACATTTATTTGTGAAAATTAAAATATATTTGCTTGATATGAGCATCAAATGGCTACAAATCTATACTAAATCATCTGTTAAGTCTAATGGAGGACATATAGCTAAGGATATTGTTCAGTGGTGGAGTACTTGTATAATATACACAAGGCCCCGTATTCAGTCCCTTGCAACATTAGGAACAAATAAATAAGAGCAAAATGGGACACACATGTGATTTTTATAAGGGCTTGAAGAAAAAATGCAGAATTTTAAAAGAATTTATGATATATACTGCTTTCCTTGAACAATATCACAAGTATATGATATGTGTTTCATACACTAAGAAGATAGCAATGCAGTAGAAGAATAATAACTGAGTAGATGGTATTGATAACTCATGAAATCATCCAAATATGTTGACTTACTTGACTAATATTTCACAAAATATTTCAGTATTTTAATAACAGATTTTTGATTTTCTAATCAATTAGGTCTATTTTTGCATTTTAGATATAGATAGTGATCACATTCATCATTGGAAATTAGTAGCTGTATATGATGTATCTTGATTCTTCCTTTTGTTCCCATTCTCCTCTCTTGGACCCCTCTTCTCATTTATAAATGCTTTGGTTTTATTTTTCTTTCTAGTGTGTGTGTGTGTGTGTGTGTGTGTGTGTGTGTGTGTGTGTGCAGGGTCTCAGTAAGCAGCTCAGATTCATAGTGATTCATTTGTTTTTAGTCTCCCTAGTGCTGAGATTACAGACCTGGACTCCATGGCCTGCTCAGCACACTGGGGGTGGGGGCCAAAGGGCAGGTGTGACATGTGGTGCCAGGGATCAAATCCTGGCCCCTGTGCTCATCTAAGCAAACACTTAGTCTGCTGAGCTATCCTATCAGCCCCCTTTCTATTCTTTGTCCTTCTCCATTTTAAATTATTTGTGAGATTGATGGAGTGCCCACCTTTGACAGGTGTAGACAAGGGAAGGGGTGTAGAAAGAAAAATTCATGATGTGTGTGTAGACAGTACAGTTGGGATAGATAACGCTGTGCTTCTACATAATCCTATGAGAGGCAAGATGTGCACTAATGGTGGTTGGACAGGATATTATGTCAGCTTCTAGTACTACGGTCATCCACTAGGAAAATAATTATTGAATTTTTGATATAAGTCAGGTATAAAAAATAAGATAAAGTAAGCAACTACATTCAATTCACTGATAAGAGATACCTGCTAAAATAATAGCTGTAACTATAATATCATGTATGCACCTTGTACAATACCAAAACATTATGAAAACTGTTTGCAATGTATTAATTTATCGAATCTGTATTGTTAAGGTGTCTTGAAACTGTCTGATTGACATTTGTAGTTCAATAAAATAAAATAAAATAAAAAATAAATTATTTGTGAGAAAGGTAAATGACTCATTATAATATTTTAGAACTAGAAATCAAAAACATAAAATAAGGAATAGACATAGAATTTAGAGTAAGGATCACTTCTAACAAGAAGGTAGAACAAACTAGTAAAATAGGACACAACATATAATATAGTATGCACAAATAAAAGCAAGATATTATCTTGTAATGTTATTAAGTGTTGGATGTAGATGTTGTGTTGTAGTGTTAAGTGTGGAGTGTAGCATAGAGGAATTTACCCTAATAAACTCAATATTACCTGCGTAGTTGGAGCACACATAGAGACTTCAAATATCTAGTTCGCACTACAAGTAGAAAGGTATAAAAAGAAAACCTCTCATTTATTTATATGTTCTTCTCAGTTAACCTTAAATCTTTCCAATTTATTATTCTCCTTAAGTGTTTCTCTTATAAAGGGCACTTTTTAAATGAATACACCTAATTCAGGAAATATCATATTAAAATATTGTGTCATTAGCCTACTTTGTATTATTAACCTGGGGCTAATTTCCAGACCCATACACTTCAAAATCTTATATAAAAATGTGGGCATGTGTACATTTTTAAAATGTGACCAAGAAATATGTATATTGTATCAAGTTCCCTTGTTTACTCTCTTGTGGTTGGTCTACTAATGACCCGTCCAGCAGGCCAATCTCCGCAGGTCGCCTGGGGGAGGAGTGGGGACTGACAAAGACATGGGACAGGGACGCGAGAAATGGAGACAAGACAGGATTCTGATCAAGTCTCGTTTATTCAAGGAAGTGAAGTAGCTTATATAGCAGAGGGGAGGGAAGTCAACGTCATCA
>PVKA01054958.1:0-10529 GCA_004027165.1 Ctenomys sociabilis
CTTCTTCTTCTTCTTCTTCTTCTTCTTCTTCTTCTTCTTCTTCTTCTTCTTGTTCTTGTGGTACTGGAGATTGAATTCAGAACCTTGCGCTTTTCAGGCAAGTCCTTATTCTACTGAGCTATCTCACCAGCCCCTTCCTTCCTTCTTTCCTTCCTTCCTTCCTTCCTTCCTTCCTTCCTTCCTTCCTTCCTTCCTTCCTTCCTTTCTTTCTTTCTTTCTTTCTTTCTTTCTTTCTTTCTTTCTTTCTTTCTTTCTTTCTTTCTTTCTTTTTTATTTGTTGGCCGGCTCAGGATGACTTAATGGCAGGGGTGTTGTGGAATGTGGAGCTGAGGATCAAATCACTGTCCCAGCAGCCTCACTAGGTTTTTCCAGGCAGATGCTTAAACAACTGAGTTAACTGGCAAGCTCCCAAGGCCAGCTTCTTGAACAGTAAATATGTTGCATATTTCCTGCAAAACTGCTTACTTTTTAAAGCTGAATTCTGGCATAATTTTTAAATTAATTAATTTTGAGTGTAATGTTTTCAGTTAATATTATGTAAGACTAGTCCTTTCATGAAAACGTCTAATACTTTAGAGTGAATAGTAATTTTATTAAGAATACCATACTATACAAAATGGAAAATAATGTGTCCTGTGATTTCAAACATATTTCATGGGAAATTAAATATTTAAATGCACATAGTGATCTCATCTCTATATTTTACATTAATTTTAACTCTTCATTTATGCATCTTAATTTTGGTGGTGTTTCTGGAATTTGTGATTTGAGACAAATATATCTGTACTTCAATTTTGAATTTTAACTATTCAGGCATGAAATAAAACTCATTTCTCAGCTTTGTACTCATTAAAGTTATTATAGCTGCTATTATGCCAATTTCCTACTTAAATGTATGACTATTCAATGATAATAATAAAAATTATAATACTTTAAATATTTATATATTAGACATAAATTAGCCACAATTTAAAACCAGCAGTTCAATTTTTAAAGTCAGTTATATTTACTTTTATTTCTGAGTCTAAGTATAAATATGTATCACTTGAAACTATCTACTTAATTTAAAATTTTACCATATGACTTCAGGTGATCCTGTTGTTTTTCTCTCTCATACTAGTTCCATGGCATAAAAGGTCTAGTTTTGAGGAAATTCAAGTTTTAAGGTGTAATGTTCTTTTTTTGTGAACTAGAAGATACATCATTAGACCCAAACAATGAGTCCCCAATGCAAATGTGAGCTATTAAGCTAGTATGTGGAACAGAGCTCATAAAAAATCCTCAATTCATCTAACATAACAGCTTTATGGGAGAATTACAATTCTTATTTTCCTCCCTTGGCATCCAACACTGACATCCTCCAAAAGCTGCTAATCATCATAAAACCAGGACCATATATCAAATATTACAGGTAGTAAAGAAGAAAATGTTGAAGTCAGTCTAGAAGGATATAAACTTTTGGGAATGAATTTAGAATGACTTTTATTTCAAGGACAAGTACTCTTTTCTAAATTCAGAGCCTGATCTACTGTATTCTGACACCTGAGAAATGCTTAACTTCAGAGAATGGCAGAGAATTAGCAGCTTATTTTCTGAGTTCTGTTGCTTAGATTTCTAATCTTGTGTCTTAAATCTTAATTCTCTTTGTACCATTATATCATCTCATTTAAAACGTTTGAATAGTTTGTCGATGAACAGTCACTAAATATGTATTTTAATGGAAATATTTTTATTCATAAGCAGACTTATTTTATTAGTTTCACAGTTTTCCACTTTTATGAGTACCTTGATTTAGTTTTGCCTAGGTCCAGACATATAGAGGCCCATAAATGATGAAAACAAACAGGTCATTTTTAAGTTGTAGATATAACTAAGAATGAAAATTAATAGTTATAAAAAGAATCTGAAATGGATAATAAAGATATGTCAATATTAAATCATGTATGGTAGTACACACATATAATTCCAGTATTTGGGAGGCTGAGACAGGAGGATTGTTGTGAGTTTAAAGCCAGTCTGAGTTACACAGTGAGGTCAAGACCAGCCTCAACTACATAGTAAGACTTTGTCTCAGAAAACTAATATGGTACACCCTTGTCATTCCAGGACTCACGAAGCCTTAGACAGGTAGACTGCTACACATTCAAGGTTAGTGTGTGTTACACAGCAAAATTCTCTCTCAGAATGACAAAAACAAAAAAGCAAATATATGCCGATGTTAATTATAACATAATAAAATTGCTAAACTTAAGTTCATTTTGGGTCAATGAGGTTAAGAAATATTTTATGATTATTCTTTTTTATGTATTTAGTACAGGGTCTATAGGGTCTCACTACACAGGTGCATGCCACCACTCCCAGACTCTGTTGCTGACTCAGCACTCCTGGGAGCAGGGCTGACATGGCACACTGTGATCAAACTTGGTCTTTGTGTCTGCCTAAGCAGGTGCGGTGCTTTAGTCCACTGAGGTATCTGGCCAGCCCAAAGATTATTGTTTTCAGATTTTATTTACCAAATTTTTTGGAAGTGATTTATATTTATTGAATAAGGGAAAATTGTATAATGCTCTTTCTCAATTTCATATATTTTGTTTGGTAAGTTGAAGACACAGTACAAAAAGTCATAGAGTATCAAAAGACCAGAAGATCAAGGTACTCCTCAGAGCACTAAGTGCAGAATTTGTGCTGCATTTTACACAGTCATATTTAAATCTGTAAACATCGTGCCTTGTACAGTCTTATTTCATTGAATTAAATTTCTGCAGTAATCAGTTCCCCCAAAAATGACAGTGCATAAAACGGGAAGGCCTTTAAATAAATGTCCTTCGCAGTGAAAGAAATCAAAACTCAAGAATAAACATAGTAAAAATTGTAGGTACTTGAATTAAGAAAAATAATCCAATACAGTCCAATAGTCCATAATAGTAGTGGATTATCAGCACAACTGGCAATTGCCAGAAGCTATTGACTTGACCCTTTTACAGCTTAGCATATTAATATGGCATTACTTTTTATATAATTAGACAAGATATAATATATGCATCTTTTCTTCTGAGTAACTACTATGAAGACAAAAATATGCAACATATTAATTATTGTAATTGTCCTACTAACCTGTTTTGAAACTGTTTCATTGTTATTATTTTCTCATTAAAATGGATAAAAAGTTTTGAAAAGAATATAAATATAATAAATATTTACTCCCACACAAAATGGTCCAATTGACAATGAAAGCTGTGACTTGAATGAAGTGTGCACAACCAGCTCCTGAAGCTACTGACAACAAAATCATAAGAGAAATCTAAGTAACTCAGAGATACTATTAACATGAGACACCAGCCATTGGAATTTCAAGGAATATACAAAAACTACTTAAGTAAAGCATCCTGTGGATTGCAACCAGGAAATCTGTAGGAATGGGGCTGCTTAAATTCTTGGGTGGCCAAGTTTGCAGTGTGAGAATACTGGACACAGACTGAGGACTAAAGTTTTTTGAACCCAGTTTGGTTCTTGCTTTAGCTTAATTGCTATTTATTATTTTGCTATTTCTTCCATA
Source organism: Ctenomys sociabilis (assembly GCA_004027165.1). Taxonomy (NCBI): domain Eukaryota; kingdom Metazoa; phylum Chordata; class Mammalia; order Rodentia; family Ctenomyidae; genus Ctenomys; species Ctenomys sociabilis. The sequence continues at coordinate 3,557 of PVKA01054958.1, forward strand.
TGTAATGCAAATGTTAGCCCTGAGAAGTTTCTATTACTGTATCTTTTAAATAGTAATATGCATTTTATTATTTCAATGAGGTCACAAATCTAAGAGTTTTCATTGTCTCAGAGAACACTTTGTACTAGGATTTCTAAAAATAATATTGGATCATTTAAGAATTTGGAGACTGTTGGGAACAGACTTAATGTATTTTTCATCATGGGATAAACTTGAACATTTAAAGGCAATTGATAAAATCTATTGTTTAGTTGTGTCTAAACAAAGGCAAATAGATTAAATGCTTGTTGCCTGGAGATAATCTATAAGGAAGAGATACAACCTCTTTAACTTTTTTTTGGCGGTGCGGGTGATGGAACTAAGGACCTGACACTTGTCAGGCAGGCACTTATGACACTGAGCTATCTCCCAGCCTCAGGAACCTAACTAAGAAATGAAGCCAAGAAAGAGGTATTTATGACTCTAAGCTCATTCTTCCTCTGGAAATTTAGGAACTAGGCTCTCCTCTTCTCCTTTTGTTTATTAACCATAAGATGTATTAATATAGGCCCATCAAATAGCTCAGAGGGTTAAATTGCTTGCAAGCAGGCACAGAGGCCAGGGGTTCAACCCCTGGGCCTGATGTGCTGACTCCACCCCCCAGGGTGCACAGAAAGGGCAGTTGAGACTGTGCATGGTGGTGTATGGCTGTAATCCCAGCTCTTGGGAAGCTGTAAATAGGCGGATCATGAGTCCTATCTAGTAGTGAGACCCTGAAGAACCTGTAGACCTTTCCTTAAAATAAAAAAAAAAGATGTATCAACGTCTTTTGCTGTGTACTCCCTGTCATTGTCAACTGACATTTAACAAGTAGCTTATATGAAGTGGTTGAACGTGATCATTGATTAGGTATTTTCTACCCACATAAGCAAAAATAAAACTTTTTACTTTATAAACTGATTTTCCTAGGTATTTTCCATAGTAATAAAAGACTAAGGTAGGTATAAATTTAATTAAAATGCATAAGTGAAAACAAATTTTTCTAAAAGAATACTCATATTTGAAGTCATTTTTCAAATATTCTAGTATACCATAGCAGTAAGTCTTCTATGAAAAGTGTTTATTCGCATATTTTCCTTCCATCTAGTACTGTATGCTGAGAAATGTCTAATCTGACATTTTTAAGAGTTCATCTTAAATGAAAAACAGTCACATAAACTATATAAAGAAACAGGAACTATTTCATTTAAATACAATATAAAAATAAAAAATTAAAAACAATATATGATAAATTGAGTTAATGGATAACAAAAAACAGAAAATCTAAGTACAAACATTGGATTTCAATTAAAAATATAGTGACTTTGAGTGGGAAAAGTAGAATTTTATGATGATCTGAAGTACTAGTCCCAGAAGAATTATTAGATATAAATCAGACACACAAGCTTAAATATCACATAGATTCTCTTACATAAGAAAAAAAAAGTAAAAATAAAGAGTAAAATAAGAGACAGTATGAAGTCGGGAGACAGATCTTTCTCAAAAAGAAGAATATCAAGAAATGAAGGGAAGTTGGAGGGGAAAGAAGAACAGAAGATAAAAAATGGAATTTGAGTATGTTGCACACATACTGACTTCTTATAAGAAATGTAAGCATTATGTTATACATACACATATTCGTAAAAATGATGTTAAAAAGGAGAAAGAAAATGGTGAGAAAGTTCTTTTCACTGAGTCCCATTTAGTCACATTGTAAAGACAGTGACAAAACTAGATCATGTCAAAACTTTTTTTTTTTTTTGGCAGAACTGGGGATTGAACTCAGAACCTTGCCCTTGCCAGGGAAGTGCTTATTCTACTGAGCCATCTCCTTGGCCCTAGATTACGTCAAGTTTAAATCTTTGTTCAACATGTATTTTTCTCTGAGATATGAAAATTGCACGTTGTTACTCTTTATAAAACACAAATATAGTTGAGAGATATGTAGCACATTTTGAAGAAAAAATAATGAAATGAGTGGATAAATTATTTGGGACCAATTCAATATTACAAAATGTTGGAGAGACAAGTTACAGTTCTATATGGTTCTAGAAAGTGATATTAAAGTATCTGTGTAAAATTTTTACTTTGACCAATCTTATATACTTATATTTCATATACTTCAACTTTTATATACTTATATTTTGTATAACTCAACTACATTGAAGACAGCACTGCGCAATATAATAACCACCGCTGAATGTTGAATAGATATCATGTTACTTTTTCTTAAGTGTGCATTGTTCCTAATGTATTATCTATTGTTTTTATATTCTCTTTAAAACAATAAGCAGGAAGGGGCAGCTAAACAGCTCAGTGGATTAAATACCTGCAAGCAGACACAGGGGCTGGGGGTTCAATCCCCAGGACTACTATTCAGGCCCCGCCCCTGGGACCCACTGAGGCAGGGCTTGAAACTTGGCATGGTGGTGCTCTCCTATAATCCTAGAGCACTTGGGAGGTTGCAAACCGGAGAATCACTCCTAGTTCAATATAGTAGCAAGACCCTGAACACCTTGTAGGTCCTTCCTTAAATTCAAAAAATAAAATAAAATGAAATAATAAGCAAGGGTGCAGAAAGATGGCACAGTAGCTTCGCAAGGTCCTGATTTTGATCCCGGGTGCCCCCCTCCAAAATAAAGAAATGAAATAAAATAATAAGCAAAACATTTGACTTAAACTGAAAAAAGTCATCATTTTGGTAAAAAAAAAATCAGTGTAACATCGAAAAGAAATAGATATGACATTGGATAGCAATGACAAAATGTATTATCTATTGCTGTGGTATTATTCTGAGTGAAAATGCTGTTAACTGACACACTTTTCAAAGGATGTGAGTTTTATAAAATATCTACATGAGCTTAGTTATGTGCTGCACTACATTATCTTCAACCAAATTTTTAGTTTTCTAAGACAGTGTAGGAAGTTTTACCTTGCTACCCTCAGCATTTTTGTCCTTAAATACAGCATTTAATTAAGTATCATTAAAATATTCCAAAAAGTCTGGCCTTTGCTTTCTTTTATATTTGGCTCACTCACCTGTGACTGATTTGTCAGAAAGCTTTAATTTCTGTGTGGCTAAACTTTAACTGTTAAGGATAACTCTTGAGTACGTTTCATCCAAGTGGTGACAAGTTCTGGGAAAGGCATTCCTATTAGCGCTACACAGATAGTTTGATTTTGTTACTTTATAAATTTTTTTGAGAATCTTAGTTTCTAGGATTCTTCTGTGCCCTTCTTACTAAGCTCTAGTGTAATTAGTAAACATTTTTCCTTAGTACTACTACTTAGAAAATTATACAAAATGTAGGCAAACAGCCAGCCAGATAGCTCAGCAGACTAAAGCACCTCCTTATGCAGAGCAAAGCCGCTGGGGTTCAACAGCCGGTGTGCCATACTGGACCCTTCTGGCATGCTGAGATGGTGATTGTGACTGGACGTGGTGGCGTGTGCCTATAATCCCCACACTTGGGAAGCTGAAAACAGGAGTGTCACTGAGTCTGACCTACATAGTGAGACATTGTAGACCCTGTTTAAGTAGGTGAGTGTGTTCAGTACAAGACCTGGTAATCTTAATGTCTTTATATTTCTCTACCCATCCTTTAAAATGTTAAGTTCCTTGACACTTTTGAGTTTCTCCACTGCTTCCTTTTCTGGTAAATGTGTAATTATCCTAAATTAATTATTCTATATATTTAGAAATCAATAAAGTTTTTTCTATTATATCACACAGGGCAGAAAAATGTTGAATACTTGTTACTACTACTACCCAAATATTATGGTAAAATGCCAAATATATAAATGTGTTTATTAATATTATTGTGATCTCTTTTTCCAAGCCCTCAAAGCCCCACAATTAATGAACAGAAACAAATACTTAGGTTTCAAGTTACTTAAATGAGAACTTAGGAAAAGAGTGACACTGAATTAGGAACATTACAACACAATCATTACAACATGCTGAAGTAAGCATGCATAATATTTTTATGTACTCTATGCATTAAAATTTATAATGAAAATATAGTTTGTATTACATTTTCGCATCAATAAAAATGTATCCCTAATATAAAATGTAATAGTTAACAATTGATGGGTTAATATTCTTTTTGCTATATGAGTCTACAGTCTTTAAAGTGTAAACAAAAGTTATAACTAATTCTACATGAGCACACTATAAGACAAGGAGTTCTAATCCTTTAATCATAAAGTAAAATAAATATACAGTACATATCAGCTGGTATTGGCAGAAAGGGCAGTTCAAATTTTTAATCACCTTTTGAAAAAGATAAGAAATAATTACTTGGCTTTTGTAATAGATAAGTAGAAGTTTAGTTTACTTTGTGAGTGAGCCATTTCAAAATTCACATTTCTTTGGCCATGTAAACTTTAGTGTGTAATCTAGCCTCTGTATGTGTATTTCCTCATCTACTAATAAATGGTATGAAACACTTGAAGTGTTATTTTACGTATTCCTAGAAAAAATGTATTACTCTTATGATCCTCATTGTGCATATGATAAAATTAAAATCAGAGTGTCTAGTACTTTGTCAAAGTGAAAGAGTAAGCGATGGAAAAATGTGAAAGAATGTTTTGTCAATATGCCATTCTGAATGTCTTTTGAAAAATACACTTTGTATCTTGTAGTCTTTCTTGCTAGCATGGTCACAGTAGATCTTCAGTAGGTCAATTTAGGACAAACTTAAGGTCTTGACCATCTCATTTCTACTTTTTTTGGTATTGAGAAGTAGAATTTATACAAGCAAGTCAAGACATTTTGTGGCATGAAAAATAGGAAAAAAGCAACTTTTTGTAGTTCTCAGGGATATATTTCTCAGGAGTCACTGAGTATATAGAGCATGCATATATATTTTACACACAATCTTGAATATGCACACTAAGTTGTTGCTTATCATATTGCAATAATAGCTACACAGTACATAAAAATGTATGTAGATAAAAGTAATTAGGATTTTTTTAAACATGGAAATGTAATAGATTTTTTAAAAATCTTATATTTTAACAATATTATTTTTAAGACTCCTGCAGGTGGAACAAATGGCTGAGGGGTGGAAGAACCCAGAGCTTTGCTCCTTCTTAAGAGCTGGCCAGGGAGGATGTTGTTCAACCTAGTCCCATAATATGAGGACACTAAGGGATGTATGTATAAGCAATCACAGGCTTAAAGATTATATTGGTGTGGGGATTCTGCAGAAATCTAGGACTAGAGGTTCCATTTGACTCCAACGTTCCTCTTCGTATCATCCTGTCAAAATTCAAAGCATCACATTGCATTGATCTATGCATATCCATGTTTATAGCAGCAGAGTTTTTAATAGAAATATTTTATAAATAGTTCAAATGTCCATCAACTAATGAAAGAAGATGTGGTATTTTTATTTTACGTAATAATAATCTACCATATGGAAGGAAAAACTTGAGTTATTTCCAAGTAAATAGATGCACTTTGAGATCATACTCATAAATGAAATAAAACAGGCTCATATGTTTAAATATCACATTAGTTTTCTTATGCAAAAGATAAATAATACAATTTTTTTTTAAATTGGATATTGTAACAGAAAATATTCAAATGAGAATTGAAATTAGGGAGGGGAAATGGAGCAAAGGGAAAGAGTATAAGGACAAAAACAAAAACAAATCTTTTGTAAATGAGAAGAGAAAAAGGGATTGAAGAGAGAGGTGGGTATTGGGGAAAAAGAAATAAGATATAGCATGTATTCATGAAAATTCACTATGATGAATGTGATCATTATGTATACCTAAAATGTACTGATAAAGTTAACTTTTGAATAATGGAAGGAAAAGCAGTTTGAACAAGGAAAATTCTGGTCACTCCTAGCTTTCTGATCAGATGAGTTGACTGATATTTTATGGTTAAAGTTTAGTTAAAATCAAATAATCTGTTTCAACAGGCAAAGTCAAAGCATGTAGGAAAGAAATTCACTTATGGTAACATACTTAATAATTTTCATAGGACTCAGTAATTGTATAGTTAATTTTAAATACACTTAGTATAAGAAAAGGATAACTATCTACACAAATAGAAAACTATTTGTGTTAAATCAAGTTGTATTGTGCCAGAAGGATAAGTTTGCCGAAAGTTACATTACTATAGCTTTTTGTGGTATGGAGTGTAATTGGAAAGAAATGATGAAAGAAGTCTTGAGACAAATGGCTGAGTTATTTAGTTTAGAAAGTAAATTTATTTTTATTAAGTTCTATATATTGGATCATATATAGTTGCTCATAAAAATAATAATTTTGTAAAATCTAATTTAATAAAAACACACTTACCCATTAATATAGCAAGGCATTTTTATGCAGGTTGGGTTTGTTTTGTATTTGTTAATAGAGTTCTAAATCAGTGTACTTCTCTTGATGGTTTTTCTCAAACTAACTTCATTAAATATAAAGTAATCCATTTTAGAGTTATAAAAGCTATGGGATGTTTATGGCATTACATAATATAATTAAATGGGTGATAATGTGATGTAGCCAGATTTCAATTGTCAAGTTTTCTCTAGAGTCTGAACTAGTCTATGCAATCATCTCTAATGTTATTAAAGTTACTCTTGTAATTTTTTTGGCAGAACCTGTGATTGAACTCAGACCCTGAAGCTTGTCAGGGAATCACTTATTCTACTGAGCCATCTTCTGGGCACTCACTCTTGAAATTTGGCTTAGAAACATACTTACCAACAGGTTTCATGGTGCATGCCCATAACTCCAGTACTTTGGAGGCTGAGTCAGGAAAATTGCTGCAAATTCACAGTCATCCAGTATTATAGAGTGAATACAGTACCAGGTTGAACTGCATAGTGAGACCTTGTTTCAAAAAGTCAAAAAGAAGAAGGAGGATGAGGAGGAGGAGGAGAAGGAAAAGGAGGAGAAGGAGGAGAAGGAGAAGGAGGAGAAGGAGAAGGAGAAAGAGAAG
>PVKA01054959.1:0-10529 GCA_004027165.1 Ctenomys sociabilis
GTGGATGGGTGGATGGATGGATGGATGGGTGGATGGGTGGATGGGTGATGGATGGGTAGGTGGGTGATGGATGGGTAGGTGGGTGATGGATGAGAAGGTGGGTGAATGGAGAGATAGGTGGGTGGGTGGATGGATGAGTGGATGGATGGACAGATGGATGGGTAGGTGGGTAGAGGACAAGCAAGGCTGGTAGGGTTGGGAATAGATGGATAGGGCACAGAGTGGGAGTCGGGTGGACAGTTGAAGGTAAGGCCCACGCTTTGCTCTCTTGCTAGTTACTTATCTGAGGATGGGCCAGTTTCTTAACATCTTGTTCTCCGCCTCCTGAGATGAAGGCCATGCAGGAGCTACCTGGTGTTACTTGGAGCACACTCAGTGAATTGTCTCAGTTAACCCTTGCTGAGATGAATGTCAAAGGTGCCTGGACGCACCACTGCCCACAGGTGGGGGAACTGAAGCTCAGAAGCTCAGAGGACCACTCCACTCCAGTCTGCAGGGAGCCCTCCTTGGGCTGGCCCCACCTGGAGCTCCTCACCAGGGTGAAGCTGCAGGAGGAAGGTCTACCCAGCCCTCCTGCTGTGTCCAGGGGAGGAAGCCCACAGTTCTCACACTGCAGCACCAGCCCTTTCCAAATATTTTTATTTGCTTTTCTCCCTTGAGCCAGAAGATCTCTAGGTTACTAAATTGCCCGGGCTTAGCTTAAACTTCCAATCCTCCTGCCTCAGTTTCCCAAAGTGCTGAGAACACCACATCCAGCTCAAAGCCTACTTTTTGGAAGACAAACCAGACAGCCTGTAGGGTTTCATGGAAGCCACTGCCCACCAGAACGCACTGCTCAGTGAGCAGCTTCCAAGAGCAACTGTCCTGAAAGAACAGTTGAGAGGTACGCACTGCAGCCGCCACGGGCAGGACAGCCAGGGGGTGTCCAGGGTGCCATCTCCCTGGCACCACTCCCTCACCTGTGGTGCTAGAAAGGTACAGATGGCCCGATGCGGGGAGGATGCAGACCCTGCCTCTGACCCCAACTGTGGTCTCCACCAAACTGAACACTAGATGGGAAGCAAAGCCTGCACCTGCTCCTGCCACAGGCCTCTACCGGGGACCGGTCCGGGGCCGTGTTTCCAGGACCTCCCCCCACCAGAACAACACACTCTCCCCATCCCAGTAAGCTACTGACTCTGCAGGCTTGGACGCAGCCCCCCCCCCTCCTCAGGAAGTGGTGGGCCCTCAGGGCCGGCCACAGACTGCTCTTCAACAGCCACGGGGAGGTGTCAGGTTCTGCCCCGGGGGCGGGGGCAGGACAGAGCCACGGTAGACAAGTGTGCAGCAAGGAGGCAGCAGAGCCACCAGAGATACGCCAGGAGGCTGGTAGGGCAGCCGCCCGCCCAAGACACACACGCCCCTTACACACTGCGTGTCCCTCCGTTATGTGGCCCAGGGCTGCAGCCGCACTGGGTTCCCTCCGCACTCGGTCATGGAGGCGCTGTCAGGTGGGCGACCCTGCTCCCCCAACAGTGTCCCCCGCCCCCCTCCACTCTCCTTTCGCCGCACACCTGCTGGGAATTCCCCACCAGGGCTGGTCGCAGCCCTGGCGACCTGAGGGGCATGCGCTGCCCTGGCTTTCCCACCGCTTCTTACTGCTCCAGCCATGGGAGGGCAGAGGCAGTGCCAGTGCCGCCAAGGGTCTCCGGCAGTTGTGGTCATTGTGCGTTGTTCCACTTGTGGCATGGGTGAGTCCATGAGCCCCCAGTCAGGGCTGCTGCTCAGCACCAGGGAGCCGGTGGCATGGGGTGCACGGTGGGCAGGACAAAAGGCACAGAAAGCCCAGCGGAGGCCATGAAGCGAGCTCCACAGTGTGGCCTGCACTCTTGGGTGGCTTAGGGAAGCAGTGGAAACACTGGCAGAAGTTGAAGACCTAGATATTCTTGTGTGTTATACCCAGAGAAGCTTCCATGTGCCCAGGGGACAAGCGCAAAGGTGGAAGTCCCATCCTCATGGGGCAGGGTGGGCCACTACATGGCCTCAAAATGGAATACTATGCAGCCAGGAAAGTGGAGGCACAGATGCTGCCATGGACAACTCTTAATGCCAAGTCCCCTACGATAGTCCACTTGCTAACACAATAGTGACAGGCATCTGTAATATTACACCTCCTCTCTTGCATGTCTGTGCAGAATTGTTCATCACAAAACCCTGTGTGTCATTTACAAGAGGACAAAATACTACTCTGCCATGAAGAGGGTAGGTAAATGGGTCATTTCTAAGAAAAGGGGTGGATCTTGAGCCCATAATGTTAAGTGAGATAAATCATCACAGAAGGATAAGCATTGCATTGCTCTTTATGTAAGAAACCAAAATATAAATGGCTTAAAGAGCAAATTAAAAGAATTGGCAGGAGGTGGGGAGGGAGAGGGGCTTTGTGGAGAGGAACGAGGACCCAGGGGAGGGGCACACGCCAAGCGTGTGTGGAGGGGGCGGGAGCAACGTGCACGTGGCTTCCAGATGACTGTCTCGACTGCCACTGAAACACAGAAGGGGACTTAACTGTAATTCGCGTTCTGCAGAAAAACACCAGTTTCTGTCAGTTTGGTCTTGGAGGGGCCTTGTCTGAAACAGGCCAGCAGCCGCAGTCCCGGGAAGTCTGCAGCTCGAGGCCTTCCTGCCCCAGCCCCTGCGTGCAGGGAGCACAGGCGTCATTTTGAGGGGAGCCCACACTCCCTGACAGGCCCACCTCGCTCCCGGGCCACACCGTCTGAGTGTGACGCCCGGGCTACCGGGCATCCCTTGAACTCGGAGTGCTGGGTCCCCGAAGCCAGACGTAACGCTGCGCCCTGAGAGTGAGCTCCAGAAGAGAGCACAGCGTGCCGCGCCCCACACCCAGCGCCCAAGCCCTGCTGAGGCACTGCGCTCACAGGGACAGCCCCCAACAGGCACCCGAGTGGCTGGGCCCTGCGCCCCCAGGGCCATGGCCCAGGCACTCCTCCCAGGCACCTCTCCGTGGAGCCCCGAGCCATTCACCTCTGGACTGGGTGTGTGACCTCCCTGCTTGAGGGACGCTGTGGCATTGCTGGACGAATCCTCAGGAAGGCAGTTGGCATCCTCACTCGCTGGGTGTCCACAGCACCTGAGCCCCAGCGTCCCCGAGATCCCACCCAGGAACAGCCAGGGACAGGGCAGGTGGCAAGGACTGCCCTCTAAGGAAGCTGCAGAGAAAGTCGATATGCACGCAATTAAGCTGCACCTGATAAAAGTAAATTTAATTAAGAGGACACTTGGGTATTCGGGACCTTGATATGTGCTCTACCCTGCATGTCTAGCTTTGGTCATCACTAGAGGTTAGACACAAACAGATAAATAAGCTGCTGCTTAAGTCACATTTTTCAAGGACAAGTTAACAAATGAGATGGTGGCTGGCCCAGGCCTCAGGCTCCTGAGGAGAACTGCTTTCCCTCGGCCCACCCACTCCAGGCCACCCCAGCATGCGCAAGCTGGCCCTGGGCAGGGGGCAGCGGCTTCCGTGGCTGCTCTGTGTAACCCCTTGCCGGGCCTCAGTGCCTGAGCGGCTGTGCTTCCCAGCATGGGATCCCCTCTGGCCTCCCAGGTGCTGACAGGAAGAAACGCTCTGGGCTCTTGTAAGGGTCCTGGCCGGAGCCCGCCCTCCACGGTGTCAGGCCTCCATTTCTCGGTGGCCCTGGGCAGCAGCACACAGAGGCCTGGGGTCTGCATTGTGCTGAGGCGCTTCTGTTTGCCTGGAGTAGGGCGGGGCTGAGGGCTGTGCTGCTGGGGTTCTCCGAAGGCACCACTGGGCCTGAGAGTGAGGGGCTGGTGCTGGGGAATGTCAGAGGGGAAGGGAAGGCTGAGCAGGTGGGTGGGGCCCCACAGCCAGGCACCCGGTCTGAAATGAGCCAATCCAGCAGGACCAGGACGGGGCATGGAGACGCGCTTGGAGTCCTGCCGGTGCCCCCCTAGGCACCCGCTCTTCAGGTGAGGAGACTATCCACCCTGGTCCCATGGAAATGCACTCGGTGGCTGGCTAGAAAGCCCCTCCCCGCTGCTTCTCTCCAGGGCTGCCTCCGGACGGGGGCCTGAGCAAAGCAGCCTCTTCTTGAACGCGAAAAACCCAGCAGCACTTGGAGCTCGGCTCTGCAGCAGACCGCACTGCTGGCGCTGTGAGGCCCGGAGCCGGCTGCACGGCTTCTGCGCCCTTCAGCCTTCCACCTTAGAGCTACATGAAGGAAGTGTGTCTTTTTGCATTGAATTTATGCCCAAAGCGACTCCATCTTGCGTTCTTTACACATGCAGATGAGGCAGCTAAAAGCTCCCGATGCAGAAGCTGTTTTTGCTAAATCATATCAAAATGTTTCAAGGAGCACACCGAAAAGTGTTGATATATGGAAACTGCTTTTTCAAAAGCTGTCCTCAGAGTCCAAATAGCACATCTTGGAACTCTTTCCTCTCCATTCACCACGCCCTTCCCGGTATTTAGGGAGGGCTGTAGGAAGTAACTAACATACACAGACGCGGAGAGGCCGGCATGACCCTCGTGTGACCGGCCCTCGAGGACAAACAGGCTCTGAGCAGAGCACTGGGCCGCCGAGGACATAGGAAGCCAAGGCGGGGTCAGAGCACTTCCTCAGCACAAGCTAAGTGAGAGAATTAGGAGGGCAAGCCCTTCCCAGTTCTCGCCAGGAGACTTCCGCTTTGGTGCAGAAGGGGGCTCTCAGCCCCTCTCCGCATCACACACACAAGCCACAGCTGCTTTCGGGCAAAAGCAAACCTGAGCCACAGAACTAAGCCACAGAGGACGGCAGCTCGCGGCAGCAGCACTGTGGCCGGGCAGCCAGCCCCTGGCTCCCAGTCGGGCTGTGAGTGGGGGAAACAGCGAATTCCACAGCGCAGTGCCTGAGTCCTTAACCAAATCTGCTGCCCTGCAAGCGCCCTGTCCTGGGTCTTCTGCAGAGTAGCACTAAAACGCGGGAGAGTGCCGCTGGGAGACAAGCGCCGCACGGGCAGAGCTGGAGATGGTGTGCAGCGCAGCCTCCCGGAGCCTCCAGCCTAGCCTGGTCCAGCGCCAGCTCCTAGCAAGGCTGGGTGGTCCCTGAGCCATGCAGCCAGCGCTCAAGAGGGCCTTGAAAGCAGAAGGAGGGGCTGTAAAGACGGGGCTGCTCAAAAGGAGGCACAGAAACAAAGGCCAGCTCCCTCTGCAGCCGACGGCATTTTCTCGGACAGACGGGAGCACAGCCTCAGCCTGGGATAAAGGACAAGTGCAACAGACCCGCACCTGATGCCCCGTCCTGGCTATGACTCCCAGCCGGGGCCTGGGGTCAGGGCTGCTCCCTGCCAGCCGCCAGACGCTGACCTGGTGGTGGCTGGGGCACAGGAGAAGCCCGCAGAGGTCGTGCGTGGAGCGGAAGTGATCAACAGCAGGCTCTCCAGGCATAACGAGCCTGCCGCTCAGTGCTGCAGGGTGGCAGGGTGGCTGCGAATGCGGCCCGGCTGCTCTGGCCTCCTCCTGGGGGCCGCGGGGCTCGGCTCGGACTCTGGAACTGCTTAGTCTGGCTGCCCCCAGGGCCTATTTTCCAGCTGAGACCGCTTCCCTCAACAGAATAATACACCTAGATTTTTCATCAGCACTAAGTGATCCTTTTAATACATATAATGGCATTGGAGGACATCCATTTAATAGATTCAAACAGTGCCCTGGACCGTTCTGTCCTGGCCGGGTCCCCCCGGACACCACCACACACACGGGTGGCCCCATTCCAGCCATCCTGAGCTGGGACCTCTGGGCCTGCCTCCCGCCCTGTCTGCACTTCCAGGGCCACAGTGCCCCGCATCTGTGGAAGCAGCAGCCAGCAACATTTATTGTCACCCCCCTCCCGTAGCTTTTGCTTTTTCATTAATAATTTAGTGTTTAGAAAAAAACAAGCTCTTCAAAGCAGAAAAAATCCATTCAAAGCTAAATAAACTATTTTTTTTCTCAGAGTCAGTGTCTTTGTATTTGGAAATGGCAGCACTGTCACGCCGGCTTAATTAAAGCTACTGGGTTTAGAGAAAAGGAAGTGCTGCTGGCGGGCTAGCCCTCCGCGCTCCAGCAGCTTGAATAGGGCTGGAAACTGGCGCCTGCTCGCGGGGCTGCGCACACTCCCACATTCCAGCCCAGCCGAGCTCGATCGCGCCCGCGCCCGAGCCGAAGACGTGTCTATTTAGGGGTTGGATTGCCAGCCAGGGCTGCTCCCGGCAGAGGAGCCGCCCTCCCACAGCTTCACAAGGCCTTTCTGAAGTTACAGCCCCAGCCGGGCTCCCCTGCACTCCCCTGCTCATAGACCACCCTTTGCTACATTGTCAGCCTCGGTTCTTAGAGCAGGCTCTCAGGAGAGCCCCCTCAGCTGGCCTGGAGCCTCCCTAGGATCCACCCAGAAACCTCGCTCTGCCGCCTGCCTGTCTGTCCATCTGTCCGTCTGTCTGTCTGTGTATCTGTCCATCCGCAGAGCCCAGGAGCTGCAGGTAAGGGTGCAGGCTCCACACCTGCTCTCTGACCTGCCACAGGGAGCCTTCCCACAGCCTAGAGGACAGAGCCCAGAGGCAGCGGCTTTCACAAAAGGTTCCCAGAGGCTCAGGCAGCACAGAGGAGCTGTGCTCCCTCCAGCCCTGCTGCCCTGGGGTTTGGCCGGCCTGACCCCTGACCCCACGCTGACCTTTGGTCTGGACTGCAAGCTGGAAATACAGCTGAGGACTCCTCTCTCCCAGTGCCATCTGCATAATCTGCTGTCAAAACTGTCAAGCAAGTACACCCCAGCTCAGTAGCAAGATCAAAACAGGCCTGGAGGGAGAGAGGGCCTCTGGGCTGGGAAAAGCAGTCCTCAGTGAGGGTGCAGCAGGAGGGGCCCCAGAACGTGGAGTCCACAGACAGGCCATGTGCCTGGGCTGGGAACAACTGCAGCAGCTGGCATTTCCTCGCCAGTGGCCAGGGTGCAGTGCAGTCCAGGCGTGGGAGGCATACGCCACCGTCCCCACTCAGCACCCAAGAGGCCTGGGCCTAGATCGGGAGCCCTCAGCGCCCCGCACTGCACTGTCTGCAAAAACGGCTTCCATTCTGACTCCCTCAGAGGCCCCCAGAGCCCGCGGGGGGGGGGGGGTGAGACCTGAGACCTGGACTGTCCTCCGGGTATGCCCTCACGGCCCTGCCCTGGAAAATGTGAGGCTCGGAGGCAATTAAGGCACACAGCCCGCTAGAAGCGCCAGCGCACCATACCAGCTCCTGCCTCGCACCATAATAGAATCACTTTCCAAGCTAAACAGCAGATGCTTTGTGCTTGGACCCGGAGTATTTTAAATACATTTTTGTTGTTCTTAAACACATAGTGCTGTTTTTAAACAAATTCTTACACAGCAAAGTCTCTTTTCCTGCATTTTCAGTGCCAAAGACTCAGTGCTCCCTTGCTGGTGGTGGGGAGCCGGCTCCTCTCCAAGGGCAGGCTTTGGACCCCTGCCTCGGCCTTCTCCTCCTCCCCTCCTCCTCTCCTCCTCCTGCTCCTCTTCCTCTGCCTCTTCCTCTTCCCCTCCTCCCCCTCTTTTCCTTCTCCTCCTCCTGCTCCTCTTCCTCCCTCTCCTCCTCCTCCCGCTCCTCCTCCTCCCTCTCCCCCTGCCCCTGCTCCTGTCCCTGAACACCGGTTTTGCTGCCTCCACCCCGCCGGCCACATTAGCATATTTTGGCTGAGGTATTGTTTTACCCTGACCTGTATAATAAGCGTCACATTAGCAACACAACAAATCAAACGTTTGTTAATTTCCCACACAGCTGGTGGTGTTCTCCTGTCCCCAGATTTTAATTAATATGATAAGTAACACTCGCAAGACAACAGCCTGATTCCGCCCCTGCATGTATGGGGGTCCAAGTGCCATCCGGGTGTGTGTGTGAACACGTGTGTGCATGTGCGCATGTGTGTGTGCATATCTGAGCTGCACACATGTGTGAACACAGGGGAGAAAAAAGGGGGAGAAGCCCAGATATTCACAAGAAACTTTGCAACAAATCAGGACCCCTCACACCCACACAGACCCCATGGCCCCATTTTCAAAATAGACTTGAGTGATACAAATTTTTCCCTCTTTATTCTATATCAAAAACCACCATCCCCAAAGCATAATAAATATCATAATAAAATACACTCGTTTCCATACCTGGGTGGTTGTGTGCTTAAGATTTTAGGATTTGAGAGAGAGGCTCCACACTGCTGTCTTCAGAAAGGTTTAATTTTAATTTCCCCAGCCTCCCAGAGAATAGTGACAAACATTTCCGATTAAGAGGCGTGCAAGTGTGCCTGCAGCCGCTCCGCTTGCCTCAAAAGGCTGAGTCGAAGGCGCCATCTACAGGCTCGAGCTGGGAGCGCAGCTGCGGCCGGCAGCCTCCAGCCTCGCCCGGAGAAGATTCGGGAAGAGCCGCCCGCATGCACCCTTCCGCAAAGAGAAGACACTTCAGGCGGAGGCACGGAGTTCAGCATCACCTGAGAATGAAAGCGGGTAGGGATTTGTACAGATACCCCAAGGATGAGGGACACAGCAGGAGCCAAGTCACTAGCCAACCAGAAAAACAATGTCGCTCTGGTTTCCTGATTCTGAATGCTCGAGGGGAGAAGGAACCCTCCCTCTCTCCTGGGACTGCAAAGCAGCAGCCTGCTGAAAATGCTGAAATTCTTCCCAGTCTCTTTGTTGCTATTTAACATTTTTCCTTCTCTTGCAAAATACAGCATTTCACCTCCTGGGCTCCAAAACTCCAGGCAGAGAGAGAACCAGGCCCGGGTCCCTCCACTCCCTGGAGACGGTCCTCTCTGGGCAGCTGAGTCTGGAGGCCACCATCCCCTAGCCGGGTGCTGCGAGGCAGGGTCACAGCTGAGGTGTACCCAGTCTGCCTGGCCTCTGAAGCGCCAGCACAAGTGAACCCGGGCGCACAGAAGCCCTCCGGGGCGCTGGCCGCGGTGCTGAAAGAGAGGCAGTGCTGTGCCTCCTGCAGTCCCCTGCCTCCTGCATGGGTGCGCAGCAGGGAGTGCTGGGATTCTGCAGCCTTCCCCCCACATCCTTGCCCTTGCGATAGGAGGTGCTCTGAGCAAGGCATCAGGGCCCCATCCCTCACACTGGGAAGACATGCCACACCAGAGCCTCCCCAAGCCATCCCGGCACCACTCTGGCCCTGTGAGGTCCTAAGCAGCCTGCTATTCAGGGCCCAGAGGCTCTGAGCAGTGCCTCCAGGAAGCCCAACTCCAGCTAAGACCACCCCACTGCTGAGACCAAGTGTGGGGTCGAGGAGGAAGCTGGGCTTGGGACACCACCAGCTCTCAGGAAAGAATCCACCAGCAAAGGCAGGGCCAGCACTGGCTTCCTGGACCCACACCGAGACCATGATGCAGGGCGCAGGCCACTCTGACAGCCAGGGCAGAGGATAGCCGGGGAAACGGGAGTGCAGGAGACACCTGAGCAGCTGAGGGGGCAGAGGGCGGGGCACTAGGCAGGGACAGGAGTGAGGAGGAAAGCAGGAGATGGGGAGAGAGACAGAAATGAGGGAAGGTGGGAGAGGAACCAGGAGGGCAGACAGTCCAGGCCAGAAGGCCCCAGAATGGGGCCAAAGCAGCAGAGGGCACAACAACAGGTAAACCTGTGTGTCTTCTAAACTCAGACCCTGACCCTTTGAGCTGCGGTACCCTCACCACTGGCCCCTAATAACATGGGTAGACACACATGCACCCATGCACACAGCACAAAGGAAGGGTGCATCCCGGTTGTCAGACCCCACACATGCGTCAGCTCAGCAGCAGACACTGGGAGCACCCTGAGCCATCACGCCACCCAAGGAGAGGACGGTGACCACCGAGGCCCCTGGGCACCTGGCCCCCGGGTAGGGCTGCAGAATGCAAGCTCGCTGACACATGCACAGGGCAGCATGGCCACAACAATGCATCAGAGCCAACTGAAGCCCTCACCAGGTAGGCACCAAGCTCTGCGCTGCACAGTACAAAGAAAGATGGTGCCAGTCTGCATTGTAAGCTGCTGTACCTGGCCCAGGGCCCAACCCCAGGAGGCTAAATGTGAATGCGAATGATGTCTGTTAACAGAGCCCAGAAATCAGAGGGCTGAGGGCATCACTAACCACCAGCATGATCCAGGCTAGAGGGGCTGCAGAGCAAGCTGAAGCCCTCATGATATCCCACAGCTCACTTCTGTAGGCCAGAAGGGAATTCTGTAAAGTAGAACTTAAGTTCTGAACAATACCTAGTTCCATAAAGCAAATTTCAAAGTTATTCCTTAACTTTGTAGTTATGTTCATATTCAGTTTCCAGAGGGGCAGGGTTTATCAAAAGGTCATAGGCTGCTGAGAGACCAGGAGGACAGGGGCATCAGTAGGCCACGGGCTGTCCAGGCCCAGGAGGACAGGGGCATCAGTAGGCCACGGGCTGTCCAGGCCCAGGAGGACAGGGGCATCAGTAGGCCATGGGCTGTCCAGGCCCAGGAGGATGGCGGGCATCAGTAGGCCA
>PVKA01054960.1:0-10528 GCA_004027165.1 Ctenomys sociabilis
AAATAGAAATTATCCCATGCATACTATCTGACCACAATGCAATGAAATTGGAAATGAATGACAAAAGAAACCAGAAAAACCCGCTAAATTCATGGAAACTAAACAACACCCTACTCAGCAATCAATGGGTCGCAGAAGAAATTCAACAAGAAATTCAGCAATATCTACAATTCAATGAAAATTCAAGTACAACTTACCACTTCTCCCTTCCTAATAGTGTGCTACTCTTTAAAAGCAAACACCTCTCTCATTCATCTCTCAAATTATTTCTCCTGGAAACTGGACATGCAAAAGCAATTTGTGCTCAACAATCCAAAGCCATTTATTTTGGTTTCCATCCATTGTCTTACTCTTCCTACCTGAGAATCAGAAACAGGATATTTATAAAATTGGTTTTCAGGGGAATCTGGAAACCAGCAGGATCAGTATCCCTTTGTTATAAAGTAAAAATCTTGAAATGCAACTCCAACCTAATAAACCAGAACTTTCAGTAGGGGTGAAACCCAAGGGTCTGATTCCAACTTATACAGGACTAGGAAATCCGTCAAAATAACAGGGAGACACAGTACCTTAGAAAAGTCTTCTAGGGATTTTCATGCAATCACTGGTTGGAGAACCACTGAATTAGACACTCAGATTTTTAGAGTTGGCCAGACCCAAATTAACCTGGTTTCTTCTGAGCTAAATGACTTTAACTCATTGCTTATATTCATTCCTTAGCTTTCTCATCACTAACAAAGACATCAAGGGCATCTACCCACAGGCTGTCATCAGGGTCAATAAGAATAAAGCACATCAGGTGCTTAATATTTTGGACACATTACTGAACATGCGGAGGGCACAAACATACAACTGACAGGTGGTATAGACCGAGGGCTCACATACACACACATCACACTCATATACTAAACACACACACACACACACACACACACAAACAAATATGCAGAGATCACACGGAAACACCATGCACATGACACACAATAGTTTTTACACATAGAAGATAGCCAAGGCATGTACACAGCATACCTGTAACACTCACACTCCCCACACGTACACCCTGTACTCCCATTTATAAACGCAGCCCACACTCACAACCAAAACCAACAGATCAACCCACAGCATGCACAGACACCCCATGCACACATCACAGGCATCTTCCGTGCACCGACTGGCACCACATTGCAGCCTGTGCCAGCCATCCGACGATACTTGGTATGGCTCTGGCATGCTCAGCTTCAAACCTGCATCTCCCGGATGCAACAAGCCCAAGCACTGCCCCTACAGAGCTGGGAACCAGACCCTGCCCTCAAAATGCTCAAACTCTCAGCAAGGGGCCTAAGAGCCTTCCACTGTGACACTGAGGACTCTGGAAGAGGGGGCTCAGCATGCCTGCCAGGCCAACACTGCGCATCTCAGTCCAGAAGTGAGCGTGCCCGCACTCTGCAGATTTTCATGGCCTCCACTCACTGGCAGTTAGCACGCCTGGCTCTTGGCCTTCCCTTCACATGACCAGGAGCCCTTGCTTCAGGTCTGGTCCTCACTCAGTCAGCAGCACACCAGCCTGCTTGAGAGCAGGCAACTTGCCAGGGATATCACATTTCAGGAAAGCACACCAAAAAGCAGGGGAAGGAAGAGGGGAAGGCACAGCGGCACTGCACAAGGCCCAGAGGGCCTTGCCTAGTGGGCAGTGGAAAAACCAAGCTATCTCTAGAGCAATGAAAATAAAAGCTCCAGAACCAGAACTTGAATCTCCCAGCGACCCTGGAATACCCTGGGCCTCTTGTTACCTCTGTGCACCCAATCCTTATCTATAAAGTGGGAAGTAATAATCCCATCTTTGCCGGGTATTATGAGGATTTAAAATGGTAATGCAAGTAAAGCACTCAGAACAGCATGGCTCATTATAATCCTCAGTAAACTGGGCTATTTTAGTTTAGTTTCAGAAAACAGAAGCAGGAGATGAGGTAGAAAAAGACACACTGAAATTTTATCCATTTGGTTTTCATTCAACAAAAATTGTGTATGATAATTTTTTTTTTCAAAACATGATCTTCAACAGTGCCCTGTCAGCCCTGCCCCAGTCTGGAAGGTTTCTAGACACACCAGCTGTCCATAAATGGGATGACTGTATCTTGTGAAGCAATGAACTGTCCCATCACTGAGGTGTTCAGGTAGAGGGTGAGGTCCCACTTATCTGAGACACTTGTCCCCACCTTCATTCCAAATGACACATTCCTTTGTGTCCATAGGATTCTAGGCCCCCTTATCCCCAGGTAGGATATGTGTTATTTAATCTACAGAGATTAATTATAAGAGGCAGAGGGGGATCTGAGGACCAGGAGGTGGACCTTGCTGCAGATCTGATTCGTGCCTCTGCACCACAGTTCTCCTTCCCTAGCACCTCTCCCAGACTGGGCTTTGCATCAGTACTTCTAAAGAAAACTGCTTCACCAGAAAAGGTGAAGAAATGAGAACTGATGAAAAAGTTCATTGGCAAATGTTCATGTTTTCTTGTAGGTAGGGTCCCACTGAAGTAATGAAGAAAAGATATTTTGGAAAAATAAGCATGTCACTTGTTTATCCTTAAACAAGGAGCTGAGAAGGCTGCAGTCCCCTAAAAAATAGGGTCTTTGTCTAGAGATTTCTCAGTAACACCTGCCTGACATTGATACCTCACTGCCAGCAGAAGTTCAAAAATGCAAGTTCCATTAAGGACTCAGAGCTAACATCCTAGAGCTGGGGATGTAGCTCAGAGGTAGAGCACTTGCCATCCATGTTTGAGGCTTTGGGTTCAATCCCTAGTACTATAAAATAAATGACATCAGAAAAGATAGCTTATGTTCTGTGTGAGTGTAGGAAGGGAGCAACATTGAAGACTGAGAAGTAGCAACACAAAACAAAACTATGGGACATATGGGACATATGGACAGTGGCATGTTTTATGACAGGAAGAAGCAAGTTACTAGTCATTAAAATTACCTCAAAAGATATTGGCCAGGTCAGTGATTTCTAGGTTAGCCCAGGCAACAAATGAGTGCCAAGCTTTGTTAACGGGTCTGATGAGCACCCCATATATCATGCCCATGATGGGCTGGATGGGATCTTGTCTCTTCAGACACAAAATACTCAGATAGCACATGGTTGTTGGGCAACTGATCCAAGGACCTCTCATGAGAGAACCACCAGGGAGTAATTCCAGCACTTGAGAGGCTGAAAACAAGAAGATCACTATAAATCTGATCTGTGTAGTGAGACCTTGTAGGCTCTGTACTAAGTACATCAAAATAAAATAAAAAATAAAGAACGAACCACCAGGGAAACTCAAACAAACAAGAATCCCAGGTCCCTGAGGTAGATCTCAGCTCCAAATGATATGGAACACTTATGCCTAAGTTTGCACCTAGCATAGCTGCCTCTAATGCCACCCTGATGGTGAAACTATCCACAGAAAGAATAGCAGAGCTGACAGCAAAATGTGTGTGTTTATTTCCCATTCCTGTGAACCAGGGACAAGAGCACGAGTCTGGGAAGGAATCGCCATGCACTTCCTTTTCAGGAATCAAGTTCCTTTTCTCTTAGAGTTAAATTGCTTAAGTTTATAAATTTTAGTGTTCAAGGAACCCCATCTGAATGTTACTTGGAAAAGGGCCTTTGTGACTGAGTATTTGTGTGTGCATGTGCATGTGTGTGCACATGTGCATGCTCATGTGTGTATATGTGAAGTTTTAACCAGCTAATATTCAGACATCTGCTAGTATTTATTTCTATTATGTAATTTAACTCACAGAGACACAAGCGTTAATCTCCTCCTCTGTAAATCCAAGGTACTATATCCAGGGTAACATAGGAGGAAGACAACACATTATGACCACGACATAAAGTTCAAGTCACAAACAGGAGCTGTTAATACATGTAACTTAATGGTGTGGATATTTCACTTGAACTTGTCTCTAACTGTTATTATCAGCTCTCATTGGGGTTTTTCTCTCTTAGTCTACATTTTATCTCCTTATTATGCAGAATAGTGTAAACAAAAGCATTTAAAACTGGGCAACGTAGTGTACACAAAGAAAAAGAAAAACCACTTCTTCTCTGTTCCAAAACTGTTCTCTCTTCCACTAATGGGGCCATCTCTTCTTTACATTGGTGACATCTAGGGGGACCTTAAGGCTGTACAAGATTGTGACCACCTACGCTATGATCTAGACATCAATTGAGTGTTGGCCTTTAGTTCTCACTCTTCATCACCCCAAAGATAATGAGTTGGTGATTCTCATCATGTTTGCCTGCTCAAATCAAACCCTGTCTCTCTACCTCTGAAGCTACGCTCTTAGCAGTGTGTTCCTGTCCTCTCTCCTAGGTTACCTCACCTCTGCAATGCTCACTGCATGGCCTTAGCCACCGTTGGCACATGTTACACCCTCTCACTCTACAGCCTTTCTAGATCAGAGAGCAAGCTCACCCTCTGCTTTTTCCAGACCTTATCACTGATTCTTCTTTGCCCTCCACATGACTCAAAGATAGCTTGAGTACTCTGTCCTTATTCTCCAGGAACAATGCTTTCCCATGTCCCAGGTCCCATGCTCCACATCATGAAAGCCAAAAGAAATAGGCTTCCTTCTTAATTTTTAGAGGTTCTGGGTCCCTGGAGACCTGGACCCTATGTCAATTGACATTGAATTAATCATATATTTGTTTTAAAAATCATAGGTAAATTGTTTAATCAGTTCTTTACATTACCCAAAATATTTTAGAGTATTCTCCATTGCCTCAGAGGAAAGTTGATAAAGTTGTTCTAGAAAATACCATGACTTCCCATTACCTTATAAAGAAAAGAATTACAAACATGTTTTATTATACATTTCTTTAAAACTTTAGTGTTCAAAGAATATGGACTTGATAGTATAAATGAATACAAAAAGAAAGGTCTTCTTGACTTTATACATATCAGCATTTACTTTATGAAATGAACAAAAAGTTTTGCTCAGAAGACAGAGAATACCAAAAATATTATATGGTAGGGGGAGGGGCATGAATGGACCCCTGGGCTCCCAGAGAAGAAGGGAGTGTGCAGGCAGATCCCCACCAAAGCCATGGGGCTTCCTGTGCACTGCCCTGTAACTCCAGGCTCTAAGAGGAGCAGCTCTGCACTTGACCTGCATCCTTTTCCTCACACTTGCCCCAGGAGGCCACTGTGATGAAGCCAATTGCTCCATTTTGGTGCTGGGCATGAACATCTGCTCAATATTCAGGCAACTGATATGACCAGGAATAAAGATTAGCAGGTTTTACTAAGGACAGATCCCCTAAGAGTTCCTCTTTCTTACTGGGAGAGTATTTCATTCATATTCAGTGATTCCACCCCTATGTCTCAACTCTGTGTGGTCCACCAAAATGTCACCTAACATTTCCAAGCTTCTGCACTCACCTCCAGAACCCACCCAACACTACCCATCCAAGACAGCTACTGAGAGCCAACCCCCAATGGATGTGATCTGCCAATCCCAGAAAGCATCCTGGGGAGGTACAAGTCTGTGCCCCAAGTGCTTAGAATCATTCAGAAACTGGTACAGATGACTGAGCCAATGTCCTGGGACTACCAAAAATAAAACACAAAATAGCAACAAGAGAGCTAGTCACAGCTGAATGTCTTTAGTTGTGCAAGGCCTAAGGACACAGAAAGAAGTCATCGGTGCCTTGTGGTAGGAGCTGTGATCAGGTGGGGAGGGAAGGTAGCTTCGCAGCCATATAACATCTGCTGTCACTTTCCTAGAGAGTGCAGTCTGTGCTTTTCCAGCAAGATGCAACCTCTGACTTGATTCTTTTCTATCACTGTACTGTAATCCATCCAAACCTAGGGAGTGCAAGGTGCTAAGGACACAGAAAGCAGTCATCAATGCCTCGTGGTAGGAGCTGTGACTCACTAAAGCAGTTCACTGTGCATGGACTTAGTGTCTCTGATTTGATTTCCCCAATCTCAAATTGCTTTGAGGCTTTGTATGTAATAAATGGATAACATTATGAAAGGAAAGACACATTGCCATTAATGTACTTCAAAGTCCCCCCATAGAATGAACACATTCATCTTATTTCTGCCACTTTCTGAAGTAATTCTGGAATGTGTCTTTATGAGGTGCGATAAAAATATGGTGAACCTTTCAGGTTTTATTTAGGGAAAGAAACTGCTCAAAGGAAAGATACAACTGGGATGAAGAAAAGGAAGAAAGAAGGTAGGAAGACAAAAATATATATGTATATACAGAGGATAGCTTGGATATTTATACTGCTGATTTGTACTGGTCTGTTGAAAGAAACAATGCATCATTTTTTTCTTTTTAAAAATTTTGACCTATTTTGCATGCTTATATCTGGTAATCTGAGCACATAATTTGAAGACAACAATAGGCAATATAACAATCATTGTTGAATATCATCTTGTATAGTAAGATTCTATGTTATATGCTTAACTAGTTTGCATTATTTAAAAAATAAAAAAAGGAAATCAAATTTTTAAATGAAAATTTGAAAAATATGGTGAACTTTGCTATTAAGGTCCATCCAGGAGAAAAGTGGGCTTATAAAATGATTCCTACAGTGCATCCTCAACCATACTATTCATTCGCCAGGACTGGCGCTTCCCCAAATCCAAATGATCAGGAAAGATAAATGTTTCAAATCATTTAAGGATATTGATGCAACCAAGGGCACAACTAAAGACATTCAGAGAAGAGGACTTCCAGCCCTGATTCAGAAAGTAGTAAGATATGTTCACAGTGAGGGGGATGCTTGGGGGGCGATTAAAGGTCACTCATGTCTTACTATCCAATTCTAGTGGATACAACAAGTGCACTGTCTTCATCTCTTGGAGAGACAGTGCTGAATTATGGAAAGAGCAATGGCTTAGAAAGGGTCAAAACTGTTTATCATCTGAAACTTGCAGTTCACAAGTCACCTTGATGAAATTTTAACTTGCCTACCTTCCACATTTGTAATCCTATAATAGTTACATCTATTTAGTGATTATTCATCTGATGCTAATCTTAGAATAAAAGCCAATTGGTGAGATAAACAATAAAAATTAAGAATGATAGAAATAGCTTTATCTCCTAATGCCTGGATAATGGGTTCAACCAGAAGCAATGGGTGGAACTGAGGTGGTACAGAAACATGGCCAGAATGGAGACACCAAGGACAAAAGCATGCACCTGCAGAGGGCACATGGTACCCAAGGCACAGACAAGGCAGCTGGGTACAGACTTATGCTTCTCTCTTCTTTGGTTCCCATGAGGGATGAGGTATCACCCTTCTTTCTGTAGCAACCCATTACAGGGAGGTCATAATAGCACCTTGCACTCCCTAGGTTTGGTTGGATTACAGTACAGTGATAGAAAAGAATCAAGTCAGAGGTTGCATCTTGCTGGAAAAAGCACAGATTCCATTCTCTGGGAAAGTGACAGCAGATGTTATCTGGCCCTGAAGCTAAAAGAGGGGATTCCTGCTTTGGGATCTAGATCTAGCCTGCTGTAAGCATCTTCTATTTTTTTTCCTGACAGCTTTAGAGTCTATGAATATCACACCATCTAATTTTAAGACTTCGCATTCATTAATAGCTTTAAATGTTTCCAGGGCATTTCCTTAGCAGAATGGCAGTGCACCCAATTCAAGTTGAATCAGATGGAGCTGTCAGCTGGATCAGCATCACTGACACCCATTTAACCCTTTGAAGTCATCAGCACCACAGAGATTTGAACACTTTATGCATCAGAAAATGGTGATGCAGCACACTCTGTGGTCACTTTGCCCACACTTCCTGTTCCAATGGCAATCATGTGCAGCCAAGGAGGAAAAGGGCCTCAGGACCTCAGGGGCTCTGGTGTTTCAGAACTTCTGTCTCCTTAGTCCAGCAATCTTCGTATTTCAGTGCTGCACCTTCTCTGAACTTTGCTCTGTCTTTATGCAGCTATCATCTCCTCCAAAAGGTTCATCATTCATCTTTGTAGTTGATGAGCTTCATAAGCATAAATGTCCCATACAGCTTCTCCCAGAATTCCTTCCTGAAAGGTCATTCCACTACCTTCCCTCCCCACCTGATCACATGCACACAAAATCATCTTGACCATGTTGTATGTTAGAAGCACAACTATCCTCAAGGTTAGACTGGGAGCTCCATCAAAGACAGGACTACCAATAATTACGAAACTCAATACAAAGTAGTTATGAATTAAGATTGAGGGAATTATTTAGGATTAAAAAAACAAACTAATAAAGGAGAAAATGTGTCTATGAGTGAATACACAAGTTGATTCTTTTTCATTCAAATTCATACAGTTTTCTTGGGTTTTTGGAAGCAATAGTCCATGCTTAAGACTTGGAAAGCAAAATGATTATTCCTTTGAGCTCCCTTCATCCTCTGGATCCCCCAGAATGTGAAGAAAGATGTGTGCAACCCATTGCGACTGTGGCGATCCACAGAGGAGCTCTGCTGGGGAAGGAGTGAGTGAGTGCTGCGGTCACAAGTGCAGAGGAGGGCTCTATTTATCCTCTCCACTGCCACAATATAAACAGGAAAGGTGGCGAATGCAGGATGTGAGCTCCCATCCATGAGTCAAGGCTGACATTTCAGATTCTCTAGCTGCTTGTACATGGGGTTGGGTGGTTTGGGACCCAGGTTTGTTTAGCATCTGTCGCCGGCCTCACAAGCGCAGCTATGACTCAGCACGCAATGCTGCATTCCCACACTGGCCACCCACAAGATCTGCGAACCTCCATTCCTGCTCCACTTCCAGTCCAAAGGAAAGCAGACTAGAATCAAGATACAGAGGCACTGAAGTCTGATGCTCTAGAATCTCCTGGGAGCCAAGAGGAGTGGATCTTCCATCATCGCTGGGCTCTGGCTAACACCAAGCATGATATTTGGTTTATTCCTTCCCCACCTGGTGGTATTCGGTATTGGATCACAGTCTTCCAGGGCTAGAAAACTTTGGGAAGTAAAGAAACCACCCCACATTTTTGAGAAAAGAAAACTGAGGCCACATCTGGCTGTTGAAGTGGTATCTTGGTACAGAGGGAGCAAGTTTGGTACCAAAATGCCACAGATTCAGATTCCATCCTGTTAGTTCTGTATGTCAGACATGCTTTTGTTTTTCATCTAATGATGAGGTTACAATCTCATCTATGAATGAGGTTGAAACCTCCTTAATGCAATGTAAGAAAACACAGGTTACATGAAAAGCACACTTTTAAACATCTGAAAGAGAAAAAGCACTCAACATACCTACTATAATATTTGAATCATACCGGTGATTAAAATATATGCATTTTGGACTGGTAATTTAGAAAAATGATAACCTTTTCATGGTCTTTTCACTACCTTTTCATTTGGAGTTAGAAGCAGGCCCTCTTGAAAGGAAAGGAGAGGTTTAGTTTCTCAGTGACTATTTTTCACCTAACCTGCCCTGCTGGTAGAGTCTTGCTGACAAGATGTTAACCTCAGAGGAGGAAAAGCCCACCTTTAAGAAAACACAGGTGAAGAGGGTGGAGATAGGGGGGATGCAGGTGTAGATTCAGCCTAAATATACCCACAGTGAAACAAACTGAACAAAATCCCCAACTGAGCAAGTCTTGAGAACCACTACAAAGGATGTCTCCATTAATTCTAGCTGCAGAACTGACTCTATATCTTTTTCTGCACTGTCAATACTTATGGAGATGCCAGGGGCCTGGGGACTTCCTTTAGGTTCAGAACTGATGATTCCAAAGGCTTAGAGCCAAGAGGCCTGAGACCAAGAGATATCCACTGTGCACATTTTGTCTTAAACTGTCTACTTAAGGCCTTAAAACAGCTTTGAACCTACTGAGGTTCAAATCCAAGCTCCCATACAAATTTCTGTACTTAATATTGTGGACCTCAGATTCCTTTATCTGTAGATACAGTCCAGCAGACAAAAAGGTGAAAATTCAGGAGACACAAATTGACTCTGACATAAGGAAGCATTATGTGAGCTGGCTTATAGGTCAGTGGGATTGTGAGCTTTCTGTCTGTGTTTCTGCTTCCTTAGTTGATTATTTATTTGCACATATATGGGAACATGGTTAAAAAGAAAAGCTAAGGTACAAAGGCAAGTATAAAGTACCATGATACTGGATACATCAATGGTTAGTCAACTTAATCTTCAACACTTAGGACTGTGAAGATAGCTCAGCAGTCTAAGCACCTGCCTGGCAAGTGCAAGGATCCAGGTTTAATCCTAGGCACTTCATGCTGTGCCAGCCACATGCAGAGGCACTTACCTAAACTGGGTGTGGGGGCACACACATGTAATCCCAGCAGTGGGGCAGCTGAGGTAGGAGGATCACTATAAATCTGAACTATGTAGCAAGACCCTGTACTAAATAAATAAAGATTAAAAAAATTAAAAATCTTCAACACTTAACAGGGAGGTTACTGTAGATGATCTGTCATTCCTTCCTTCCTTCCTTCCTTCCTTCCTTCCTTCCTTCCTTCCTTCCTTCCTTCCTTCCTTCC
>PVKA01054961.1:0-10528 GCA_004027165.1 Ctenomys sociabilis
CATGATATGATAAAAGGTGCTTGAAGCTCAGTAAAACAAAAAGAGGAAGGCAAATGGTGGAGGTAGGGTGCATTTAGCATTTAGAAAGTCAGTGGCTGGAGAATACCCCTGAGGAGGTGTCACTGAAAGAGAACTAAAGGAAATGAGGGCACAGGCCAGCAGCCTGCTAAGGTCATCATGTGCAAAGCCCAACAGCAGGAAAAAGGAGTGCAAACATACCCCAGAGATTCAAGATCAGCCCAGACGGAGGCTGGCATGGAAGGAGAAAGGAGGGAGAGGTCTGCAAGGTGAGATGGGGCCCAGATTATGGGCTGTTTACGGAACAAGATAAAGACCGGCCTTGTTCTGGGAGAGATGGGTATCAGAGCTTTGAGCAGAGGAGCAATAAAATCTAATTTATGAACAGAACGTATCTTGATTATTACCTTATACTGTGTGCAAGACAGAGGGAGGGACGGAGGGACGGCCACCTTGCCCTGCTCTGCCGTCCCCAGTGCTTAGGTTTGTGTCCTCAGTCCTCGGATGGCCCCCGGGACTCCCGTTGCTCTGTGTCGATGCCACTCACCCGACTGCTGAGTGCTGCAGATGAAACCAGATCACACTACAGACTAGAGCCACTGTCGATTCCCTAATCCCTAATCCTAACCTCACCGAAGCCCTCAACCTTAGCCAGAAAACTTCTGCTTCCCCCTTTCGACAGTAGCTGTTTCCAATCATCTTCATTCTCCTCGCTGGCAGTATCACCCAGCCTCTCCTCTCCCTTCATGCTGGCAGTTGGAATGATTGACACATCCTATCTGGCCTGAGAAGTTTAGAAGTTCAAGGAACTCAGCAGGTGGCCAGGGCCCTTTCTCTGTAAACATCCCATCAGGTGCGGGAGGATGCTTGCCTGAGTGCTATACTTGCCTGGGGGTGGGGTGGCCTGCTTACAATACAAGGGAGGAAAAGAGGCTTACTCTCTGTGCCTTGTCCTCTTGCGGTCATCTGCCACCTGTGGACTGCTGTCCTTCACCACCCCGCCCTGCCTTAGTGCCAGCCGATCGGCCTAAAACCTACACAGAGTGTGCGCTAAATAAACGTTTCCTTCCTTAATTTTGGGCATCAGGTATTTTGTCCTACCAACGAGAGAAAAGTAACCAAGACAGCAGCCAACCCCTCACCCCACAGAAGTAGGAACCATCACAGATCTCCTCACCACCATCGAACTTGCAGCTGCGACCACCCTGTCCCCTCTGCTCACTGAAAGGCAGGGCTCCCCCGGTACTAAGGCGGTCCATCCTGGGCGCCTCCTCTCTGCTTTCCCCCACGTGCCCAGGGATGCCATTGCTTACCTCTTGTTCTCCTGTTTTCTTTTCTTTCTTTTTTTTGTCTTTTTGAGACAGGGTCTCACTATGCAGTTCAGACTAGCCTTAGGCTCACTTTGTAGCTCAGGCTGGTCTCGAACTCACAACAATCCTCCTGCCTCAGCCTCCCTTGTTCTGCTGTTTTCGACTAGTGTCTATTGGCCACTCCCCATATTCTTCCAGTCTGAGGAGGCCAACAAACAGGATCAGTGAAAGAGTCCAAACACTAAAGATATGTTGTAGGAGTCCGTATTCAGAAGAGGCAAATGCAGGACACTGCAGGCCAGGAGCTGCCTGCGGCTGGAGGAGGGTGCTTGCTGAGCAGGACTCTCCTTTGTGAGGAATGAAAACATGTTAGAGCTGGATGGAGGTGATTGTTGAATTACACTGTGAATGTGCTCAGTTCCGCTGCATTGTCACTGAAATGGCTAATTATACACCGTGTGAATTTCACCTCTGTGGTAGTAATGACAAACCAGACCATCTCACATTGCCTTTATACACTTCAAACCCAGCATGCTTGAGGCAGCTATCAGTGGCCCTCGTCACCTGTTCTGGACAGGTGTACCAGGCTCCGTGTGTGACTGTGGCCTGCACTTACATCACCAGCCAACAGGGGAGAGGGGTCAGAGAGGGCACCCATGGTGACACTCTGCCAGCGGCTGCCTCTGCCCAGAGGGCCCTTTCTCTAATTCTCACAAGGGTACTATGGACTGGACAGTCGTGGGCTGGAAATGGAGCTGCTGCCCCCACGACTGCTCCAGGCAGTGGCCTGACTGTCCCCCAGTTCATGTTTCTGGCATACTTAATCCTCAGTGTGTTCTGGATGTGCTGGGGGGGGGGTTGTACCTGCGGGCTCTGCTCTCAAATTAATGCCACCTCGCCCCTTATGAGTGGGTTCCTGATGGATGGGTTGGGTGCCCGCCCCCCCCACACACACATGTGCTTGAACTGTGCCATTCCTTCAACTGGGTTAGAGCAGCAAAAAGGCTCTCAGGAATGCAGCCTCAATCTTAGGCTTCCCAGCCTCTGGAACCACAAAAAACTAAATCTGTATAAATTACCCAGTGTGCAGCATTCTGTTATTACAGCATGAAGCGGACTAAGACACCCCACAAGTCGTAGAGCCAGGTTTCACCTTTGCCCTTGGGTGAGCACGCAGACCACCCCCAGCAGCGGTGCTGTCCAGCTAGTGACTAGGCCATGCCACTTCCCTGTCCTACTCCTCCCAGCTCCAACTCCAACTCTGACCCCCAACTGTCCACTCGGCTTCCTCCCCTGTGACTGGAGAACATGGATTTCCTACTTCTAGCTAAACTCATTTCCACGTCCATGCCCTCCCCACTGAAAAAGCCATAATAAGCACTGGAGGCTCAGCTTCTTCCCCTCCCTATCCTGCAATAGCGTGATGCAGCGATTCTGTAGTCTGAGACCCACACAGATGCTCGGGGACCAATCCCCACTGGGCAGGAGTGGCTAGGACTCCTATCCGGCCCTCCTGACAAGGCGCATTCTCTGACAGCTTTGTCCTCCCTG
This sequence comes from Ctenomys sociabilis, assembly GCA_004027165.1. Taxonomy (NCBI): domain Eukaryota; kingdom Metazoa; phylum Chordata; class Mammalia; order Rodentia; family Ctenomyidae; genus Ctenomys; species Ctenomys sociabilis. The sequence continues at coordinate 2,880 of PVKA01054961.1, forward strand.
ACAAGGCCTCCTGCGTCTCTCAAACTGCTTCTGGATGAAAAATTAAAACATAAAGGAACCACACTTTGTCAGCCTATCCTGAGGTCCACCCACCCAGACTGCGGGTCTAGACATCTAACAGGTTTTGATTGTGGCCTGCACTTACATCACCAGCCAACAGGGGAGCCACAGAGAATATTTCTGATATGCAAATTCATCTGTTTCACTTGGCACAAAACCACACTTGGGCACAGGAGAGAGACCAGCACTGGAACACGGCCTGAAGGGCACTCAGTGACCTGGCCCCTGTGCAGCTCTCCAGACTCACCTTTCAGCACTGCTCTCCCTGTCCTCTCTGCTTATTGGACAGCCGTGCAATCGTGTCACAGATGTCTCTGGTGCAGGGAATACAGCAGATGGACTGTCCACCCTCCTGGACCCTTCACTGCATTCACACCCACAGGCAAAGATGAGCACAGCACAGTGCTGACTCCTGCCTGATGGGGGCCCTTCCAGGGGAGACCTCTGGCTCAGGTGGACCCCCTCTGCTTGGCCAAAATGGTCTGAGAATGCGCTCCTTTCACGGTAAGCCCTGAATCATTGTCCAAAAGCTCCACGGCTTCCTCCTGCTCTTTCTGCTCCAGACTCCCAGAAATGTTACCCCGCCCCCGCCCCCAAGAAATACCTTCTTGGATGCTGCTGTGCAGACGACCCCACCCACCCACCAACACATGCGTTGGATTTAGTGCTCACAGTCCCTCTTCCCCGGCCTTTGCACATGCTGTTCCTGCATCTTGAAGGCTCTCTCTTTTCCCCCATCACCTGTTCCCCGGCCGACCATCCACCTGGATCCAGCTCAGAGATCTCACATTCACTGGAGGCTGTTCTATGCACTTGGATGTAGGAAGGAGGAAAACTAGGTAGAGCAAATCCCTGCTCCCAGAAAGCTCACACTATGGTGGGGAAATAGCCAATAAGCACCACAAAGAAACTAACCAGGCTGAGTGTGTAGAATGTAGGAGGTGGGGGGGAGGGACCACTCGGGCTTGAACAGAGTCCTGAATAGTACTCAGCTCTCAGAAAGATCTTCCCAGGCCAGAGGAGCATTCCAGACAGCAGAGGGAAGCTGCTAGAAGCCGCCCAGAGTGGGGGACAGATGCCCCTTTATAGCCAGTCTTCTTCAGTGAAGCTTGGTGAACTTGGCTCCCTGTCCCCATCATCTGCTCTGTGAGGCTGGAGGTGCCCCTCAGCCTTGCACCATGGGCTGCGTGTGTCACTGTGAGGACAGCTGTCACCTCTGTGAGACTTAATGATGTACCCAGCTCTTGCTAAAAATTTCATTTGTTATCTATGTTTTAGAGACCAAGTCACAGAGGTTTGCCAGATTATGTCACTTGGCCAAGGTCACACCATGCAGATTTGGATCTGGACCCTGCTGTGCTCCACAGGACAGACAACCTCTGTAACTATTCCTGTCTTATTTTATTTCTCTCTAAAATGAGGACAACAACTGCAGTGTTACATATTCCGTGGGTGGCACCAGGAGAACCCAGATGAGGGCTGTGATGTGCAGTACAACACTTCACACCAACCACATAGCCAACATTCAGTGCGTGGTGGTTACATCATAATTTGTTCACCAAAATACAGCACAACCAGTGACCCCCCAGAAGCAAGAATTTTAAAAATGTGCTACGTTACATCTTAATTTCTTTAGGCTTCTCTATTTCTTTTAAAAAGATGTCTCATTCATTATTTTTTTGGGGGGGTGGGGTGGGGAGGAAGATAATCACAGAGCAGAAAGAAATTAAACTCTTCACTGAAAGAGCCAGGCCATTAAAATCCCTCTTCAGGGGAGCAAGTCCCGGAAGGATGGAATGGTAAGGCGGAAAGGGACCTCAGATTTGCCACTCTGATCTAACTGATGACCACCGAGACCCGGAAAAGTGCCAGGGTGGCCCCGGCCCCATGGCGGTGGCATACAGTCTGTATGAATGGCGGTGCTTAGTGTCACCGAGGGTATCGCGAGCGCCTAGCAGCCTGCTGGCCCTGCAGGCCCTCCTGGTCATGGTGACGGGGATGACCTGAGGACATCTCAAGAAGTTTTAGAGGTTGGGGAAGCAGCTCCTACTCTTCTCCCATTCCCTGGAATAATGTAGCCCTGGAAGCTGCGGGTGCTGCCTGATAACCCTGAAAGCAGAGCCTCCTGGCCAGGGGCAGAGGCAGGGTGGGGACGAGAGGCGGAGGAAGGGGTACAGACCCCACCTGCACGGCTTCAGTGCTATGAGCCAGCTCCACCCGAGACGGACCTTCAGTTGTTTATTGGAGCCACTTGTTTCCTGGTGTTCTGTCGTCTGCTACTTATAATTAGTACACGAAGAGTTCAGAGTGATATAAATATCTAAGGAGGAGTACTTTGGATCACAAAGCCTTCTTGCACATGGTAGCATCAAAAGAGAGTTTGACAGCGGACTAAGGGCCTGCTTAGGCGAATGCAGGGACCAGGGCTCAATCCCTGGCACCATATACTGCACTGGAGCCAGTGTCAGTTCCCACCCCTGGATGTGCTGAGCCAGCCAAGACCAGGCGTGGTGGTGCATGTCTATAATCCCAGTGCTGGGGAGGCTGAAAACAGGAGGGTCAGTACGAATCCAAGTGGAGTAGTGAGACCTTGTACTAAATACATAAAACAAACAAACAAAAAAATACAGATAAATATACAATTAATATTTGGAGGCTGTTATGATTTATTATTGTTTTTTGTTTTGTTTTGTAACTGGGAATCGAACTCTGGACCTTGCACTTGCCAGGCAGGCACTGTGCCACTGAGCTATATTCTCAGGCCTAGTTTGTTATTTTATAATTGCACCTAGAATCACAAATCATTAAGATACGTAAATATTTTGCATTGCTAAAGTATCTGCTTCTGTGCAACCTTGAGTAAATTGCGAGCAATCACAATCAACGCGCATTAGTTTAACAGCCCAGCCTGTGACTAAAGAAATATATCTCAGAAAGGAAGCAAATAAAATGAGCCAAGGTCCACAGTAGCAATTAGCATCCACTTTGTAAAATAACCACCAGGACAGGCTGTGGTTGCTATGGAAAGTGGCTCTTGGGCTGTGGGAGAGGGCTTTGTGTCTCCGGCTCTTCCTCTGGTCTGAGCTGGTGTTTTACAAAGACCAGTGGCCTCTGAGAAGCCCCTGGCTGCATGAGAGAACAGACATGTGGATGGCTGCTACTTGGGGTTGTTTGGCCCACAGGAGACTGTGCCAAATTTGAGTGGGAGAGGGCAGCTGGGAGCAGAGTGCTCACCACAAAATATGATGACAAGAAGGGAAAAGTACCAGGTCACAGTGCCTCAGAGTTTTCCAAAATGAGTCCTGGAGAAGGAGGCAGAAGAGGAGGAGAAGGGCCAGGGTGGTAGAGGCCTTGCTGGCCTGCTCTGTGTGCCTGGGGGAGTGGCCAGCCTTGCTGGGGCCCAGCCGCCCTGACTGCCAGTGGGAGAGCTAATGCCCACCTCAGGGGGACACTGAGATGCTCCAATTTGCTAATTTCCCTCAAAGTATTTTGAAAGGTATCTTGAAAGCCTGAGCTATATTGGGAAAAGGAGCACCGGCTGGGGACTCAGAAAATTGGGAGAAATTAAGTCTGTATCAGGTTTCTCAGGACTGACTTGCTAGGTTCCAAACCAACCAAGGAGACAATGACAAGCTTTCACTTCTGTTATGTTCTGAAAATAGAGACATAGCTGTCTTGTTGCTCACTTGGACAAACTCCCTGGAGCATCCCCTGCCCCTATGATGTGTTTAAGGAGATCTCAGTCCACATGGGCAGGTAGCTCAGGACTGAACTGTGGCTGACCTTAAGGTCTGACTAGAGACTGTTGGTCCTACCTGGGTCCCTACCTTTCTGTGGAGCTGGCATGGAGAGTTCCCCTCTGGCCCCAGTCAGGCCCAGACTCCTGCCCCAGCTTTAGCAGCTGCCTTTGCCAGCTCCCGAGTGATACTTGGTGGTGAGCAAATCCCTGCATGGCCTTCCTCCATGTGGCTGCATCCTCCTGGCCCGTCCAGAACCCCACCAGCTCTGCCTTGCCCTTTCTAAACACTCTTCATTTGTGTCATTTGTGCCATGGAACAGAGCCTCACCCTATTGGCCAAGTGTCAGGCCCACTGGGAACAGATGTGTGGGACAAGGTGTCACCGCACTGCTGACGTTCATTGGGGGCCCCTTCTGCCGGAGGCAGGGGCGGCACAGTGCACTGTGGGATATCTGGTAGTGTCACTGGCTTCTACCCCCTAAGACACCAGCTGTAACCCTTCCCTAAGCTGTGACCACACAAACTGTCTTCAGATACTGCCCATGGTGCCCCCAGTTGAGAGACCGTGGAACAGAGCCTCCTCTGAGAGCCCATTGTGACCTCCTGAAAACCTCTCACTCCAGGATCAGACTCCTCTTGCCCCTAGAACCCTTTGGCCTCCTAGCAGTTGGACAGACTGACCAGCTGGCCTCCTCTCCAAGGGACGAGCCTTCCAGTCTGGCCACCCAGTCTCCATATCCTCCCAACAGGACTGGGAGGCAGAGCTCCCTGAGGGGCTTGGGCCCCCTTTCCCAGCATCTCTTGTCACCAGAATGTGGCCGGCTGGACACACCAGCCTCAGATTTTATTAATGGAGCCTCTGCATTGGCAGTGGTAGCAGGGTGAGGCCCCGATCTAGAGGTGGTGGGCAACAGTGGCAGAATGTTGTCCTCCCCATTCTGCAGCCTCGGTTCTGCCCTTCTGGTCATTCTGTGGTCAACCAGTGCCCTTGGGGAAGCTCCTACCTGACTCAGCTCAGACTGCTGTGTGACTTAGGTTGCTGAGGGCTCCCCTCCTATTGGCCTCCCCTCCTATTGACCTGGGAGAGGTCCGAGCCTTAGTCTCATCTCCCCGAGTGCCCCTCTCTTCTTACAGTTGACTTCCTGCTTGCCAGCGCCTCAGGGGATGCAAATGCCTGTTTTTTTCTTATGTTCAAATCCTTCATGAACATAGCTGGCTCTTAACTCCCAGACTCCTTGCCTCCCAGGGAGCAGCTCACTGGCAACACCAGAGTGTGGGCTGCTGAAGAAACTTCTGGAAGAGGTCTGTCAGTTTAGTGTGGAGTTTCAGAGAATTTGTAGCTCAGGAGAGGGAGGAGGGCTCTAGCTCTGCTTTTCTACCTCTGACACAAGAGGCCGCTGCTTCTCCTGGTCCCCACACATGCTGGGCTGCACGCTTGGGGAGGTCCATGGACTTCATAACAAAGAAAGAACTGAATGGGAAATAATGTCTTCAAATTCAACTGTGCATAAACTGAGAGAACCGGATGCGATGAACACACAGTCAAAGACTTCCTAGTCTGAATGTGGAAAGCGTCATTCACCTTTCTAAGGCAGGCTTTAAGCTCTTACTTGAAAATAAAGACAAATGATACATCGGATTAGTCACTGTCCAAAATACTAATAAGCCTAGGAAAATGCTGGGCTATACCAGAAACCAGAGAAATAAAGATTGAAACAATACTATAGTCACACCTTGACTGATCAGATTAGAGAGTACACAAGCAGGGCGCCTGATGTGGTGAGCTGGCCCGGCAGGGACCGGGGAGGACTGACCTGGTCTCTGCTGCTTGGCCTGGGATCCTGTATTCAGGGTGCCAGGGGAATATTCCTGTTCTTTCCACCTGGAAATTCCCTTGCTGGAAGCAGAAGGAAATAACCAGCAGCACACGGAAAGCTGAGCCCCTGGGTCTGCACGCAACTCCTGGTTCAAATCCTGGCCCTCTTCTTCTGCCTCTGCTCCCTCCTGTACACACACAGGTTAGGAGAGTCAGGATGAGCAATTGTTAGCACTTGGAAAGCGAATGCAAGAGTGCCTGGCAAGCACTGCAGAGTGCGCGGTGCTTAGTCAGCTAGGAAAGCAGTGTTGTTCATAGCAGCGATGTGAACACAATGGGAAAAAACCCCTAAGTATCTGAGAAGAAGAAAGTAACAAATCGTTGTACATTTGTATACCAGCATTTTATGCAAGCACTTACAAGTATTTTAGACACTTGATATTTCACATCAAAATGATGAGGGAGCCGAGCACATTCCTGTAATTCCAGCCTGCGGGAGGCTGAGACAGGAGGATCTTAAATTTGAGGTCAGTTTGAGCTAATAGAGAAAGCCTAACTCACAATACTAGTCAAAACAAAAGGGAAGGGAAATAAGCAAGTCTCAAATTACAAGAGAGTCATATTTTCAAAAACTTAAAAAATACTCAATAAATATATGACCCCCTCTTTTAAACATTTCATTTTTTAAGAGCAGTTTTAAGTTTGCAGCAACATTAGAGACTAGAGAAGAGTTCCCAGGGATCCCCCACCCGACACGTCTCAGCAAGCATCCCCGGAGTGCACAAATTGCCATCAGTGACCTGCGGCCATGTCCTTACGGCCATGTCAGAATCCACTCCTGCTGCTGAACATTCTCTGGGTTTGGAAAAACGTAATGGATCTTAGTTATTTCTTTTATGACATTAACCTTACCGGGACCACCCCTACTCCCTTGCTGCCCCCGGAAAGCTGTCCTCTCCTCCTCCTGCACCTTGGCAGTCTGCGCCGTCGTCGGGCGTTGATCTCCCAGACTCCCTTTTATGAATTATTAGAGTTGTTTTGTCCTCATACCTCACCGCACCCCTCAGATAGGCAGTTGGGGATCACGGCCAGGTTGCCCGAAAGCCCTGTGCCCTCCAGCAGAGTGTCATGTGGGGTCTCACCACCCCAAGACCCTCTGTGCTCGGCACATGCACCCTTCCCTTCTCTCTCCTGCCCTGGCAAACCTGCTTCTTTTTACTGATGTCACAGTTTTGTCTTTGTCTGGAATGACGTATAGTTGAAACAATTTAGTTATGTAGCCTTTCCAGATGGGCTTTTCTGTTCTATTTGATGATATTCCTTCTGTGTCATTTCTTGCCTTGAGAGCTCATCTTTTTTCAGTGGAAATATCTGACTGTTTGGACACAGCTTGTCTACCTCTCACCCACCTCAGGGCATCTTGATTGCTTGCAAATCAAGGCAATGTCGAATAGAGCTTTGTGTGGTCGCTAGTTTTCACTTCCTGTGGGTGATTACACAGGAATCTGTAATCTGTGACAGCTAGTCTGCGGGATTGTATAACAAAACTGTATTTGCTTTTGTAGCAAATGCTAGGCTGTCTTCAATGTGCATGCATCATGTCGCCTTCCCACCAAGGGGAGCTCCTGTTGCCACACAACTTGCCACAGCTGGTGTTAATGGTGCTTCAGATTTTAGCCATTCTCATAGGCACATGGTGGCATTTCATGTTAATTTAATTTTCAATCCTCTAATGGCCATGAACTCTTTCTAAAATTAAATTTACACTATCTCTGGACTCTTTCAGATGTTTGCTTGACTTTGGTTACTGAGATTCCCCTTGTTTTTATACAGTGTCTCTTTTCAAGAGTATGTTTTTCCTCATCTATTCTTTTTCCAGTTGCTTTTGAAAATATCTACTTGAATTACTTTTCAAGTGTATAAGACCTTCACTGGTAAGTATAAGATCTTCTACCCTAGTGGCTCTCAACACTCTTTCTCTTTCTTTCTTTCTTTCTTTCTTTCTTTCTTTCTTTCTTTCTTTCTTTCTTTCTT
>PVKA01054962.1:0-10505 GCA_004027165.1 Ctenomys sociabilis
AAAAAAAAAAAGCATTGGTTGGAGGCAGAAGATGCCGTATTTCGATCAAAAGATATAGAAAGTATGCTAAAGCCCAGGGGAACATCATAAAACCTAGAGAATAATTTCAAAGTGCCATGGTATTAAGAAGAAAGCCCAAGCACCATCAAGAGAAGGCCTGATTGGTCCAATTTACCAGGTATATGGCCATACTGCACTAGGTGCGCAGAAGAGCAGCCGACCAGGGTAGTTGGGGTTTTAACAGGCTACACTTTGAGGGTATTTACTTCAGATAGAGGCAAATTAAGAACAGTTCTGATATAGTATCTTTGCTAGAAACTGTATTATTAGGATTAGCTGAAAACTAGAGAAGCAGTTGAAGAGACATATATGAAATGATTCAAGAGAATGGAGGAAAGAGAGGCTAAAAAAGGAAGAGGTAACATACATGTACAGGTAGGGACAAGCTGCTGTGAATGCCCATAGCTAAGGGCAATAAAGAGACAAGATGAAAAATACTGATCTGGCAAAGTAGGATTTAGGAGTGAGAGATTTTATGTTAACTCAGGTCACAACCACTCTGGTAAAAAGAGGAAAGAAAAAAATGTGATGAAGAATTGAGGTTATAAATGTAACTGTTCAAGAAGCTTTGTGGAAGATTGAAGACAGAGACAGATACATGGCTAGGGAAAAAATCCAGTGTGTAGGGTCTGAACAGTGAATGCTTACTGGGATGAGTCTGATTATTCAGAAGAGATAACTACATGTATGATAATGATACCTATATAGTTTTTCAATGAAAAGAGAAGCTGAATATAAGGTAGAGTTTTTATAAGGCATAACATGATGGCATAAAATGAAGTGATATAGTAATGTTAAAATTAATGCTGGATTTACAATAAAAATTTGGTTAACAAGAAAGTTTAAGGGTATTTTATTAAGATATGGTCTAAAAAAGCATTGCTAGCAATACCAAGATACATACCTGCTAAATAGGAAGCACGGCTGAGTGATCTGTCTATCAAGGAAACTAACTATTTCTTAAAAATCAGGTTAAAGAGAAGGTATCACCTAACATTAATACAGTTGCTGCTGATACTAACTGGAGATGTATGGTTTCTCACTGGGGCCAAAGGTCATAATGGAAAAGGAAGAAGACAAGCCAGGAGCTGTCTAAAGTGAAGGCTTATTAAAGATGTGAAAACTGGATCTAAGTGAGGAAGAGACTAAGGACATGGAAGTAAGACACACTTCAAAAAGAATATACATTCATCACTGTGTAATGTATATTCACTAAGATACAAAGGGGAAACCCCCAAAGGAAAATTGGGAAGAATGTTTTATAAGAGGGACATTAAAGATGTACTTAGAAGACTTGTCAGAAAAAAAGAACAAAGCAGCAAAGAGCAAAAGATGAAGGTAGGTTGTTAAATAAGGAGAGAAAATGTGGGGATTAGGCTAGGGTGCAATACAGTGTTGAATGTTATTTGGAAGGGCATTAACAGGGCTGAATGACATTAGGAAATAACAGTTGGGTATCTTCCAGAATTGTAGATTAAAAAAGAGAACAAGAGGGTTGGTGAGATAGCTCAGCAGATTAAGCGCCTGCTTAGGCAAGCACAGGGACCAGGGTTCAATCCCCAGCACCACATGCCATGCTGGCTCCATCCCTGGGTATGGCTGAGCCAGCCACCAAGACAGGACATGATGGCACACACTTATAATTCCAGTGCCGGGGAGGCTGAAAACAGGAGGATCACTATGAGCCCAAGCTGCGTAGTAAAACCCTGCACCAGATACAATAAATAAATAAGGGAACCAGGTACAAATGTGATGAAGAACTAGGCTATGAAAAAAATTGGGCTATGAGAATTTGCTGTTAAGGAAGATTTGCTGGAGAAAGACTAGAAGTTATGGGTATAGTCAATATAGTGAGAATGAAACAGGCTAAGAGGAATGGACAGCAAAGGCATGGCAGTGGCAGTATCCTGTCCAAGTTCAGCTGAACTGTGAGTATAAGCAAATGCAGTGTAGAATGCAGGACACCAAGGAGATGGCAACGTATCAGACAGGGAGGGCCCAACATGATGGGAGCATCCATAAGACTGTAAGAATGACGTGTGTGTGGTAGCTGAAAGGAGGAGAGATGAAGATAAGGGTATATGACTCTCTAGGGCAAAATAAAGAATAAATGCAAAGGACTATACAACAAAGTGGAGGGTTTCTGCTGATGTAAAGGATGATTTGAAGAAGGACAGATATGACTGGTGGATTACGGCACACACTTGGACCTAGGTTATAAGAGATAAGAAGGAAGAAAGTGTTTACTAACAATTAAAGACATTGTATGAAAAACAGAAGAAATAAGAGAAGATGGAGGGACAGTGATACAGATGAAATCTGTAGAAAAAGAGAAGGAAGAAACTGGTAAGATCTGAAATTAGGTCAAGGCAGGGAACTTGTTTGGGAAGGCTCAACAGCAAATGAATGGGGGATTTAAGGGTGTCAAGGACATGCACTAAACTACCTCGGTCTATTATATGACAGACATTTTCAATAAAAATTTGGTTAATAAGAAAGTTTTATTAAGATACTGTCTAAAAGGGCATTGCTAATAACACCAAGATACATACTGGCACAGCTGGGTGATTTGTCTATCAAGGAAACTAACTGTATTTCTTAAGAAATGGATGGGAATCATGGGGGAAGTAAGCCTCAGAAGATTACTTCTATATCTGTTGATCTAATAAAATGATAGTCACTAAAATGGATAGGTAAGCTAGGGCAGAATATAATGGGAAAGGAGCTTTACTATAAGTAATGAGTGCATTAGAGCAGGTCCTGGGTTGTCAAAGAAACTGTGCACTAAAAAGACTTGGAATGTTTGTAAAGATCTGTCAGATTTCCAAAGGGCTAAATGTTGATTGTTACTTTTGCACTGAGTGAGTGGTATGGATAGTGAGAAAAAAGATCTCAATCCTCAATAGGAGTCTGAATAGTTCTTAAAGTCTTGATGGGGGGGGGAATTAAGGAGCATATATACATTTAAGAGTACACTCTCAAAGAGCATTGCATATTATTCATTGGATATAGAAATATTTATTAAAATTATAAAAGTAGGATATCATTCATATAGTGATTTTTCTTCTTGGAAAGCAGAGAGAAATGATTCTGAGGAGTAATACAGAAGTCTTGATTATATGTTCATTTTATTTCTTAAAAAAAGGATCTGAAGTGAACAAAGTTAAGATATGAAAAAGCAGAGTGAAGGAAAGTTTTAATTAGAGGGCTTTGCTGCTTAAAAAAGATCAGAGGGAGAAGATTAGGATGAATCCTGATAAAACTTGACATAGTAACTTGAAAAACATTGGTTTAAAAATAGGGGTAGGTAGTTTATCTGGTAAAGAGAATGATCTGTATTTGATGAGAAATGGATATTATTAAGAGAATACTCCTCAAAACTACACTACTTATAAGATAATGTATCCATTATTATAACTATACAGTAAGCCAATAATAACATAGATGTTAATATGTAAGTACAAATAATTGAAGGAAATTAAGAACTTGGTGAAGTATGCTCTTTGCTCAGAGCAAAAGTATCATGCTAGAACTGGATGTGAGAAATTAATGAGATGTGGATTAAAAAAAAGAAAGTAGAGAAAAATGGAAATGTAAGTAAGGAGAAGGGGTTATGGGATTTGTACCATGGTATGAAGCATGCAGCTGTACAAACATTAGATAAATATGAGTAAGGGCCAGCATGAGATACCACAATTAAAGTTCAGTAAAGAGTTACATTTTGAACCAGTTATCAGGCAGTGGAGGTAAGAAGGTGGTAAGAATGTGACAAAATAAGAATCTGAGAGTGAAAACAAAAAAGAAAAAGGCTGAGCATGGTGTCTACACCTGTAATTCTAAGTCTGGTGAGGCTGACAGGACTGCTATTCGTGGCCACTCTGGGCTACACAGTGAGTTCAAGGTGAGCCTAAATGACATGGTGATAAGACCCTGTCTCGAGAAACAAAAAACAAAGAGGTACATGTGGTGTGTGGGAGAATGAGTATATGGTATGTTGCTGCCCAGAAAGCTTTCTTGGAAAAAGATTAGAAGGAATCAGTGTGGTAACAGAATGGGAATTTAAGAGGGAGATAAAGTTAACATGGGCCAGAGCAGGAATCATAGGAAAGTCCAGACTCAATGGATCAGACATGTGCCAAGTGCAAGAAACAGCAAGACAGAGTATCACAGTGTTTATATTCAAAGAAAGGATTATATCCAATAGAATGATCCAGCTGAAAAAGGAATGTTGAAGGAAGTGTAAGGAGCTGGTAGCACAAAGAGGAAAGAGAAGAGATGACCACTGTTCAAACTGTTTATAGATGTAAAGATCACAGATTTTGAGGGGAAAATGGCTACTGCTGCATACTTAGGCCAACTCTTGTGAGAAAAAATAGAAGATAAGAATCCAGCCAGTAAGTATGGGGGCACAGATGTGAATTAAGGAAAAAGAACTGTCAGACCTAGAACTCTATTAGGAGTCAGAAAAACAATAGGAGTTGGATGGGCTGGTGCTTGACATCTTAGGGGAAAACTTACCTTTTTAAAAGGTGTAGACTGGGTAAGTGATTAGCAAGTCTGAAATTCGGCTGCACAGACATTTACAGGGAGTTATAAAAGACTTATCAGTAAGTGTAAGGTTAAACTGGCCAAATGTTGAGGAAAATGCCAGGACTTACTCAAAGTGAGAGAAGCAACTGAGAAAGGTAGAGACAGACTGAGACAAAGGAAGAGGGAGAGAGAGAGACAAGGAGAGAAAGACACTGACTTAGGGGGTGAGAATTAGGTATGCCTGGTTTGGAACCTGCAAGGTGCATAATGACAAATCTGACTGTACAAACATTAGATAAATATGAGTAAGGGCCAGCATGAGATACCTCAAGGAGTATTAGGTATCAGTAGCTCTCTACTTACACAGTATAAACATTGGCTACCACGAAAAAGGTCTTTTTTTTTGGAGGTAGGTCATGCTGGGAATTGAACCTAAGGTGTTTGCACTGAGATGCATCCCAGATCTTTTTGCTTTTTATTTTGAGACATCTTGCTAAATTGCTCAGGATGGGCTTGAACTTGAGATCCTCCTGTCATGCCCAAATAGGACAGTTTCTATACAGGTATCACCATGTGCCTGCAAAACTTGGTACAGTGAGTTACTATTTTTGTGATAACAAAAATCATTTACTTGTGCACAAGTCTGCTCAGAAAGGTGTATTTTTGCTATGGTCAGATCTTTACCGGTAGATTCACTTCATATATTCATAGATTTATTTTGTACAACATTCTTGTCATCTTCCCTACAATTTTGGTGGCACAACTCAAGTAACTTATGACTTAATAAGTAAACATTTTCAAATTGTCCTTTTTGTATAATTCATACCACATTTGCTATTTATTTTGAAAATATGTAATTTTTTTTGCAGTATAAAAGGAAAATGCCAACTTTTTTTTTTTCTTTTTTGTAGTTCTCATGTATAGGAATTGCCAACTGTTTTCTTTAATGTAGTATAGAATTGTTTTGTACCATACATGTCTGCTGTTGAATGAAATACACATAAATTAATTAGACATTTGACTTTTTAAATAGTTTATATTATAAAAATTTCTTGAGTTTGTCAGTGTTCTAGTGGTTGCTGGGAAAATTACCTATAAAGCAGCGGGGTCAGTAAGTTTTGCAGAGGCCGTGCGCAGCAAGGAAGAAGTGGGTGAAGACAAAGTTAACAGCTCAATATAGGACACAGAGGGACAGTGTCTAGCAAGGTCGGTCTACAAAGAAAACTTGTTGACAGAAAAGTTACACCCAGCTTCATGGACACAAAATAAGACAAGTGGCAGGGATCTTACTAAGGAAGAAACAGAAAGTAATTGAACACAGTATGTAGGATAGCAAAAATATAGAAATGACAGTGAGCAATGACTATGGAACAAAAAAGTATGCAACAGAAAATCTTAATGAACGTATAGGAATGATTCATAGTAAACGGTTAGTTAATAAGTTTTTCTAAGGCAGAAGAGAATAAAAACAAAACAAAAAAGGTAGAAAAGCACTGTAAAATTTACTTAGTTGGAAAACAATATATGAGGATGACGCACTAAGAGGGCACTATAGTTGTAACAAATGGAATAAGAACACAGGTAAAAACTATGTAAAAGCAACTATGGTATGGATTTGATAACACTTCACAGTAATATGAATAAATACAAGGCTAACTAACTTCAAAGTAAGGAAATCCAGCAACAGAGAGGTCAGCAGAACAACGAATATAGGCCAAGAAAAAGGATGGAGGATATAAGGGGACCAAAGACACTGAAAGAAAAGGGGGTGAAGGTAAGCAGGAAGCAACCTGAAAAGACAGCTACATGTACCAGAATTATTGTCAAAAAAAAGCAAAATTGTTAAGACAGACTGAATTGTATATTTAATAAATCTAATTCCAACTAAAAATGAAATTAAAAAGGAATAAAGAGAAGCACAAGCTGGACAGCATTGAGGGCACTAGATAGAAAAGGAAATTCAAAAATATACCAACATATGTGGAAAGGACTGCTGCCAGCCTTAGAAATATGAGGTCAAACAATCGTGGGGAAAAGGGAGAGGTTTTATGATATCAAAGAAGAGAAAGGGAATTACAGAATGAATGTGGCAAGCCAGTTTAATTTACAAACTAGACTCACAGATGAATAATTTCAAAGAATTGAAGTATAAAAGAGAAAAAAGAAATGAGACTAGCGTTCTGACAACATATGAAAAAATATGGAAAAGAAACACCTTACCTGACAGTTCTCTGTTCATGTCAGTCCTGCAAAAGTACTGACAATGTTGACTAAGGCAAGAGAAATATGAAAAGAAAGAAAACTTAAAAATGTAAGAAAAAAAGAAATTGTGAGACTGGCAATGACTTTTCACAGCCAAAAAAACAACTCAACAAAATACACATCCTTTTATAATGCAGAAAGGGTGGATATGTTGTGTGTGAAAGGGGGAAACAGGAGGGAATGTGATGGATCTGACAGGTCCATCACTTCAGAAGGGACAGGCTAAGATCCTGGAGGGAAGACATCAGGTGGCCACCACTGGAACACAGGGGGCCTGAAGTGGGAGGGCGAGGCCAGGGAGCACAGGAGGCACCTCTAGCAGTGATTCTTACCGGGGATGGGGGGTGGAGGTTCCACCTGAGGGGGTTGTGGGCACGGCCCCCGGGAGGCCTATCAGGACATGGAGGGGAGGAGAGCTCTGCTCACAGACAGTGCATAACAGCAGCAAGCAGACAGAAATGCTGCTGATAGGCTGCCCCGGGGTGTACATCCTCGCGTGAGAATCACTGTGTAAGGGCGAGAATGGGGCCTGGGGAAGACATGGAAGGGAGCACGAGATGGCTGGCAGTGGAGACTCTGAATGCTCAGGCGTGCCTGCAAGCTGGGGTATGTGGGTGTTCGATTCCTAAGGGCAGGGAGACACATATGCTCTTAAGGTCTTCGGCACTGTTACAAGGTGAACACGTTGGCCAGGTGCTTCACCACTGATCCGATGGGCAAGGGTGGGTGGCTTGGATGGGGCCTGGGGTAGGACTCAGGTCATGGAACGCAGGGAGACTGGGCAAGGTAGGAACACAGGAGTCAAGGTACAGCCGTGGTCCTGGCTACAGCTATCCCGAAAATATCTTACTGAACGGAGGTGGTGAAATGACCTGTTGCAGGAGTAACAGCAAACCCAAGAGGCTGGGAAGAGGGGCGCGGATTGGGGGATGTCTGTCTAGTGTGCCTAGGAAGAGCACAGTTTGGGGAACCAGTAAAAATCCTTTCCTCAAAGGAAGAAAGGCTGAAGAGACCTGGGAAGAAAAGAGAAGGAGAACGTGTTGTATGACAAGAGGAAAGATTTCAGGATTCAAGATCTAGTGTACAGGGGCAGTGTTGCAGGAATCACAAATGGGAAGAAATACCATGCAGAGAAGCGAAAGAGACAATATCATGTCCTAGAAGAGAACATTTGGTTGAGACACATCCTTAGCTGCTGGAATCCTCTGCAAGAAGAACCCTCAGTCGAGTGAATTGGGTCAGTTTAAATGCTGAGTAGTAAACGGGGAGTGCAACATGGTGGGTCCAGAAGATAGGGCCAGGTGTGTATCAGAGGGGACAGGCTGAGATCCTTTAGGGAGGATGTGAGGTGGCCAGCACTGGAACACAGGGGGCCTGAAGCGGGAGGGCGAGGCCAAGGAACACAGGTGGCACCTGAAACAGTGAATTCTTACCCGGGATGGGGGGTGGGAGGTTCCACCTGAGGGGGGGGTTTGGGCACATCCCCTGGGAGGCCCATCAGGACATGGAGGGGAGCAGGGCTCTGCTAACAGACAGTGCACAACAGCAGCAAGCAGACAGAAATGGTGCTGATAGGCCACCCCGGGGTGTGCATCCTCGGGTGAGAATCACAGGTGGAAGTGTGAGAATGGGGCCTGGGGCAGAGACTGAGGGCAGCAGCAGATGGCTGGGAGGGAGGTAGTTGAAGGATCAGACTTTTAGTGTCAGCAGGGAAAAGATGACAGGGAGGCCAGTCACGTAGTGGACAAGCACCTTTAAGGAAGAGAGCCAAGTGGGTGTTTCCTACACAGGACAGGGTGCTTAGTGCCATCACTATGGCCCTGGCTAAGGACTGAGGTAGAGGAGTGAGGCAGAGAGATAGTGGTTCCCAGAAGGAGAGAGTGTGCTGGGTGCGGGTGGTGGGCCTGGACCAGTTTCCAGGGCAAGTCAGGCAGCAGCAGAGGGGAGTAGGGATGGGGTTGAAGGAGAGCTCAAGAAGGGATTAGTGCTGAGTTAGGAGGAGGAGGAGAGAGGGTGCGATGCTGGGGCTGCCTGGAAGAGAGCTGTGATGCCCAGTAGCAGGTCAGGCTGCCAGGGGTGGGTGTGTGAGGCGAGGGATGGGCAGTGTGTAGGCTGGAGTGAGGGCAGGGCATAAAAGCATGTGGCACGGGACTGTGGTGGGAGAAGCAGAGGCTTATGTTTCCAAGCGTGCTTTCAGAAGACCAGAAGATAAATAAGATAGACATGGGGCCATTGATGTGGACTTCTACAAGGAGCCCACAGCTCAACGTCTCCATGACTGGCAGGCAGAATATACACTTGGTACAATCTGTGTGAGGTTGTGATGCTTGCATGTGGCAGAGCACTGGGTGAGGGGGACATGTGACGATGGAAGTGGACACCCCAGAAGGCTGCATGACTGATGGGAGTGAGTGACTGCATCTCCCGATGCTGTAGAGGGGAAAGCTGGCAAAAGGATCAGAGAGGAGAGGAGAAGTGAGGGGTGGGCCACATGTTGCTTGTAGGCCCAGAAAGAGTAGGGGACGGAGCCAGCAGGGGAGACAGGGTAGGGCTGCTGAGAGGGTCAGGGAAGGCAGTGTACTATGGAAGGTACAGCAGGGCCAAAGGGGAGGGAGCCAGTGCTGGAGCAGGCGCACAGCACAGGTGAGACAGGAAAAAGGAGGGGGTGGACTTGGGGCTAGGCTAGAATGATGCGGTAGCAGGCATCATTGTTGCAAGTCACAGCAACAAAAAGAAGCCAAAATGAGGAAGTGTCAAGGTAATTCTCCACTGGAGACGATAGATGTCCTAATGTGGCAGAGCTGAGAAGTGAGGATGGTTGGGGTGCATTTTGATAAGGATGACAAAGCAGCTGGTAATGCTGGCAGCAATGCAGGGAGGCCAAAAGTGAGCTACCTGGTTGCTAGCGTGTGCAGACTTCAGAATTTGAAAGGATTTATTACTGGATGCGGAAGAGAAAGCATAGCCCTCTGTGAAATGGCAGCTGGAGAATACAGGGGATGGCAATGTAAGACTTAAATCTTTATGCAATGAGAAAGAAAGACAGAGGAGCTGAGGGTCCTGGGAAAATGCTGGAGAGGCATGTGGGAGGGAATGGTAATGACAAGCGAAGGGGAGTGTTTTGAACATGAGACCGTTGAGAGAGAGAGAGAGAGAGAGAGAGAGAGAGAGAGAGTGTGTGTGTGTGTGTGTGTGCATTGGCTCCAGTGATGGGACAAGGACCAGGACGCAGATGGGAAATGTAGAAAGCAGAGTTCCCAATGGGGAGCTTGCTAGGCCCAGTCAGTGGGCCAGGTGGCATCACTTTTGAACCACAGAAGCAGAAGACAGACAAGGAAGGGTTAAGAAGGGTTCTGAGTGTTTGCAGAAGCAGGTGAGAAACTGGAGCAGAGGGTCACAGAGGCTCAGTTCGACGACGAGAGGACACTGAGATGGGGGGGCTCTTGCACAGAGTACTGGCAAGTAAACTCAGGATTGTGGGGATGGGTCGAGGGGACCTAGTCAAGTGTGTGGAGACAGAACCGTGCAAATGGCGGAGGAGCAGCTGAGAGCCAATGCGGAACAGGCATTTCGCAATGGCCGCTGAAGCTGTATTTCTGCTGCTCAAGGGTGCCTGAAAGGAGAGAAGCATCCAGTGCAGCAGACACTGCATG
>PVKA01054963.1:0-10523 GCA_004027165.1 Ctenomys sociabilis
ACTCAATTGAGATGAAAAAAACAGTTCAAAGAATCCACAAATCAAAAAGTTGGTTCTTTGAAAAACTAAATAAAGTTGATAAGCCTCTTGCCAACCTCATCAAAAAGAGGCAAGAGAAAATTCAAGTACAAGCGATAAGGAATGAAAAGGGTGAAATCACCACAGACCCAGTGGAAATTCAGAAGATTATCAATAGTTACTTCGAGAATCTTTACGCTCACAGAATAGAAGACACAGAAGAAATGGACAGATTCCTTGAAAGGTAAAATTACCAAAACTGAATCAAGAAGATATAACAACTCTCAATAAGCCGATAACAGCCAACAAAATTTGAAACGTAATAAAAAGCCTACTGACAAAGAAAAGTCCAGGGCCTGATGGATTCACAGCTGAATTCTACAAGAAATTTATAGAAGATATAATCCCCACACTCCACAAACTCTTCCATGAAGTTGAAAAGGAAAAAGTCCTCCCAAAATCATTTCTGGAGGCAAGTATAATACTGATTCCAAAACCAGGGAAAGACACAACCAAAAAGGAGAACTACAGGTCAATTTCCCTCATGAACAGAGATGCAAAAATACTCAACAAAATTCTGGCAAATAGAATACAGCAAATCATCAAGAAGATCATACACCATGATCAGGTAGGATTCATCCCAGGGATACAAGGATGGTTCAATATTCGAAAATCTATAAATGTAATACACTATATTAATAGACTGAAATCTAAAAACCACATGATCATCTCAATTGATGCAGAGAGAGCCTTTAACAAAGTCCAACACTCATTCATGTTCAAGGTCCTACAGAAAATTGGAATAGATGGACTCTATCTTAACTTGATAACAGCTATCTATGACAACCCAAAAGCTCATATTATCCTAAATGGGGAAAAACTGAAATCTTTTACTCTTAAATCAGGTACAAGACAAGGATGTCCTCTATCACCCCTCCTATTCACTATAGTGTTGGAATCCTTAGCAACAGCCATTAGAAAAGAGGGAGAAATAAAGGGAATATGAATAGGTAAAGAAGAAGTTAAATTATCACTATTTGCAGATGACATGATACTTTACTAGGAAGACCCCAAAAATTCAACCAAGAAACTACTAGAACTGATAGGGAAATTCAGTAGCATAGCAGGATACAAAATCAGTGCTCAAAAGTCAATAACATTCCTCTACACAGATAACAAGCACACTGAAAGGGAAACAATAGAAACAATACCTTTTACAATAACACCGCGGAAAATGAAATACCTTAGGATACACTTAACCAAGGAAGTCAAAGATCTTTTCACAGAAAATTACAACACCCTAAGAAAAGAGATTATAGAGAATTTCAGAAAATGGAAAGAAATTCCATGCTCCTGGATAGGAAGAACGAACATCGTGAAGATGGCCACACTTCCAAAACTGCTGTACAGATTTAATGCAATCCCTATCAAACTGCTACCAACATACCTCCCAGACATAGAAAAATCAATCTTAAAATTTATTTGGAACCACAAATGACCTAGAATAGCAAAGGCAATCTTGGCCAATAAAGACAAGGCAGGAGGCATCACAATTCCTGATTTGAAATTATACTACAAAGCCACTGTGATAAAATCAACATGGTATTGGCAACAAAATAGACCCGAGGATCAGTGGAATAGATTAAAAGATGCAGAGGCATCTACGAAAACACTCAGCCATCTTATCTTCGACAAAGGGGATACACAAGCTCACTGGAAGAAAGACAGCCTCTTTAACAAATGGTGCTGGAAAACATGGCTTTCTATATGCCGAAAACTAAAACTTGACCCAGCTCTATCACCATGCACTAAGTTAAAGTCAAAGCGGATTAAAGACCTAAACATTAAAACAGAAACACTCAGTCTCCTGTAAGAGAAAGTAGGAGGAACTCCTCAAGACACAGGGCTAGGTAAAGAGTGCATGAACAAACATTTATTCGCACAGGAAACACTTGAAAGAATCAACAACTGGGATCAACTCTTCTTATAGAGCTTCTGCATGTCAAAAGAAATTGTCAACAGAGTGAAAAGACAGCCCACAAATTTTGAAAAAATCCTAACTAATAAGTAATCAGAGAGAGGACTACTGTCTAGAATATATAAAGAACTAAGATATAACAGGGCCCTCAAATTCAAAAACCCAATTCAGAAATGGGCATCTGAGATGAATACACACTTCTCAGAGGACGAAATTAAAGAAGCAAATAAATATATGAAAAAATGCTCCACATTGCTAGCCATCAGTGAAATGCAAATAAAAACAACACTGACATACCATCTCACTCCAGTAAGAATGGCTATCATAAGGAAATCAACCAACAACAAATGTTGGAGAGGTTGCGGGGAAAAGGGAACACTTCTCCACTGCTGGTGGGAATGTAGACTGGTACAACCATTTTGGAGGTCAGTGTGGAGACTCCTCAAGAGAGTAGGACTAGAAATCCCATTCAAGCCAGCTATCCCCCTACTGGGAATTTTCCCAAAGGATCTGGATACATTGTATCATAAAGATATATGTGTACCTATGTCTATAGCAGCACAATGTGTGATAGCAAAATCTTGGAAACAACCAAGATGTTCATCACATGAGGAATGGTTGAAAAAGATGTGGTATTTCTATATAATGGATTATTACTGAGCTATTAAGAACGATAAGTTTGAAGCATTTATACTGAAGTGGATGCCACTTGAACATATACTCATAAGTGAAATAAACCAGACACACATGTGTAAATATCATATAGTCTCCCTACTATAACAAGCAAAAAGCAGAAATACAAAAAGAAATGTACAACAAATAAAATCAATTGAGTCAGATGAGGCAAAGTGAATGCCATATACTGCAGGATACTAATCAGCTTTTCTTCTGGATGGTTAACAACCTAAGATCACAAGTCAGGGTTGAAAAAATAGAAGAGCCACAAGGCCAGCCAACATTTTGGCCCTAGCCTTTCAAGGTCAGCAAAGACTCAGGACGTAGGGAACCTGTATTGCAACGTCATGAAACTCAGATGAGCTCCAAATTTTCTGAACAAGGAGATTATGGAGCCACAGAGGAAAGAAATCGAAGTTCTATAGTGTGCCTGGGGAGAGTCACATGAAGAGAAAACTTTCTCTCAAGCTCTCACAGAGAGCAAACTGGTCAAGCATTGGCCGTGACTCATCCGCATGGATGGCACAGACAAAGGATCTACAGAATTAAAGAGTTTGAGAAATAATGGTAATAGTTCTTTATATTTCTTGTAGAATTCAGCAGTGAATCCATCCAGGCCTGCACTTGTCTTTGCTGGTAGGGTTAGCTTTGGTAATTTGTATGTATCTAGAACAGTGTCCATTTATTCTGCATTGTTACCTTATTAGAATACAAGTTTTCAAAGTAGCTGTAAATGATGTTCTGGATTTCTGCAGGGTCTCTTGTGATTTCCCCCTTTCCATTCCTAATTGCATGATTTCATTCTTTTCTCTGTTTTTCTAATAAGGTTCAATAAGGGTTTGTCAATTATACTTAATTTTTCAAAAAAGCAATTCTTAGGGTCCAGGGAGATAGTTCAGTGCCATATAATCTTCTGGCAAGCACAAGGACGTGGATTCATTCCTTGGCACCACATGCCATGTTGAACACTGAAGCCTGGCATAGTGATACTGGCAAGGCTGAGACAGGAGGATCACTATGAGTCCCAGCTGTGTATTGAGACCCTATGCCAAATAATAAATAAATATTTTTTTTAAAATGAATTTTTAAATTCATTGATTCTTCATATTGTTTTCTTAACCCCCAGGACTTTTATTTCTGCTCTGATGTTTTTAATTTCCTCCCTTGTTTGAGATTTTGGTTTAGCCTGCTCTGTGTTTTCTAGAAGTTGAGGTTCATCATTACGTTGTTTATTTTCACTTGCAGTGTTTTCCCTGATATGGGAAAACTGCTACAAATTTCCCTCCTAGGATAGCTTTCATTGTATCCCATAAATTGTGGTATATTGCATTGTCAACATCATTTAATTGTAGAAACTGTCTAATGTCTTCTTCATTTCACCTATGCCCTCCTGGTTGTTCAGGAGGGGCATATTTAATTTCCATATGTTTTCAAAGTTTTTGTTGTTCCTTCTACCATTGATTTTCAACTTCATTGCACTATGATCTGATAATACACGGGATAATTTTAATTACTTTGTAACTACTTAAGCATACACTGTGAGCTGATATATGATCTATTTTGGAGAATTTCAAGGTACAGCTGAGAAGAATGTGCATCCTGATGTTATGGGGTGGATCACCTTGTGTACATCTAATAAATCAATTTATTCAAAAATTTGGTTCAGTTCTAATATTTCATTGTTGGCTTTTTTTGTCCACTTGATCTGTCTTTTGTGAAAATGGAGTATTGAGATCCCATAATAAACCTTTATTAGAGTTTATTTGATTTTCATGCTCTTAATATTTGTTTACATAATTGGGTACTGTGTTATCTGTTGTATATATGCTTATGATTGCTACCTATTCTCCTTGGTTGATTCTCTTTACAAAGTCTAGTGTGAACTTCTTTATCTCTCTTAATCAGTCTTGGCTTGAAATTCACTTTATCTGCAAATAGAATAGCTAATCCTGATTTGTGCTGGGTTCTTGTTACACAGAGTATTGTTTTCCATCTTTTGCCTTTCAGTCTATGAGTTTCTTTTCATTACAGCCTCCTGCTCTGAGTTTTGAGCTCATCTGACCCACTTCCAAGATGTCTCTATCTCCCAGGCCCTCAGCACTCACTGCCAGGGTATTGCAGTCCTTCATGTCCACTGCTCCCTCAGCTGCTACACCTCTCTGGTGAGGCCTTCAGGGTTAGCAACAGTCACCCATGTATCCCCAGTTTTAAATCACTCCTCTCTCACTGGATAAGACACAAGTAAAGATAGAGGGTGATTGGGAACTGGAGAAGGAGAAAATTGAAAAATAAAATACTAATCAATGGAAGATGAAGAGAGAAAAATGAAAATGGAAATCTTATTCAGAAATAAAAGGAAAATAATAGTATTAGGTAATGCTTAACAGAAAAGAACATAAGTAAAAAAAAAAAAAACGAGAAAAATTGAGTAAGATAAGGAGAAAAAGAAAAAGAATGGAAAAAAGTTGAAGATCCAAAGAAAATAAGAGAAAAGAAGCAAAAGCCCCCAAAATACAAAAAAGAGAAAAACAAATGATTCTACTTTTCTTTTTTTAAGGAGTCTTAAAAGGATTAAGGATTTCTCCCCAGGTTCTGCAGTCTTGGAGTACAGCAAGTTACAGTTTTATCCACCTAGCTGTAGGGTATGGAGATTGTGAGATGCAACCCCTATGTCAGGGTTCCTTAGACCATGGCAAACATTTAAACCAAAACATGTCCTTGCTTACTTGCTAGATGGAAAAAGCAATTGCCCCTCTGGTCTCTGTTCCATGTCGGCTAGGCGGCAGGTGGTCAGGCAGACCGTCGTGCACAATACTTTCAGGTTCAGCGCCCTCTGAATGCCACACTCTCTGGACCTAGTTTCTCTTCATCAAAGGCAGCATCCATCCTTCTTGACCAGAGATTAACCTTCTCAGGGGTCAGTTTCTAGTCCACATGCTCCCTGTACCTTCCTCCCATCTCTCATCAGTCACTGCGTGAGGGTAACACTGCAAGTCCTGAAGTGGAACTGTTCTGTTGTTACTCTGCGACTCAGTCTAAAAAGGAGTCTGTGGCTCCTTCCCGCTGGCAATGTGGCAGGCACTGCACTGGGTTTCTTCTCCAGTTTTGGCTTGTTATGAAGGAATCAGCCAGGTGTGGTGGCGCAGGCCTGTAATCCCAGCACTCGGGAGGCTGAGGCAGGAGAATTGTTGTGAGTTTGAGACCAGCCTGAGCTACAAAGTGAGCCCTAAGGCCAGCCTGAACTGCATAGTGAGACCCTGTCTCAATAAAAAAAAAAAAAAGAGAGAGAAATGAAGAATCACTTTCAGAGGAAAACTCTACACTGCTTTTGTAGTTTACATAACCATGATCTTTTCTCAGGAACAGCATTGCTGGCCAGGGCCATTATTTCCCTCTAGAGCTGTTAAACCATCAAGGTTTACATTCTTTCTGGGGTGTCGCCCATATGCTTCTCAGTTGGGTCACTCAACTGTGCTTAGAGATAGGGGCACAGGTGGGGTGCAAAGTCCTCAGGTGCAGAGTTGGCTGCAAATGCAAAGGGAAGTGGGAGGGTCCTCCGCCTGGTTTTCACATTCTCAACTGTTGAAAACTATGCAAAGAATTTTATTTATTTATTTATTTATTTATTTATTTATTTATTTATTTATTTATTTTTGCTTTTAAGGGAAGGGTCTACAAGGTGTTCAAGGTCTCACTACTAGGACTCATAGGGATACGCCTGTTTACAGCCTCCTAAGAGCTGGGATTATAGGTGTGCGCCACCATGCCCAGTCCCAACTGCCTTCTCAGTGTGCCCCAGAGGGGCTGGGCAGGCATGACAACCCTGGAGATCAAATCCCCAGCCCTTGCGCCTGCTTGCAGGCAGTTTAATCCTCTGATCTCTTTGGCTGGACCTACACAAAGAATTATTACACCTCATGAAAATTACATAAAAATTTCAACTTTGCTCTCTCTAAGTAAAATTCTCTTGAACAAGGTCATGCCCATTTGTCTGTACAGTGTCTATAGATATTTTGATGGCCCTATCACACTGCTCAGCACATTGTTCAGAGATCCCTACAGTGGTCTGCACCAGAACTTCCAACAAAGGCTAATCTAAAGAAAGAATGTTCCAGACTATATTTTAAAAATCTATACCTTTTTTGGACCTATAGAGTTGCAAGATTTAAATCTTTAATACAAATTTTATGGTTTGTAATTTTCCTACATTTAAAAATTAGTGTTTCTTCATGAGTTAAATTTTTTATACTGAAATTATTATCTTATTATTTAACTGATATGTCTTTACCCATCCTAACTATCTTTACATTAGAAGAGACAGCTCAGTGGCATAAGTGCCTGCTGGCAAATACAAAGTCTGAGTAAAATCTCCAGTACAAACAAGAAAGAAAGAAAGAAAGAAAGAAAGAAAGAAAGAAAGAAAGAAAGAAAGAAAGAAAGAAAGAAAGAAAGAAAGAAAGAAAGAAAAGCAACTCTTTACATTACAAATATTAGCACTTGTCAGCCACTAACAGAAGAATACACTAATCGTTGAAAAAAGTTGGATTTAGCAACTTGTTGCAGTGGAGAGAATGCTGTTGGGAAACTGGAAGTGTTTCAATAAGAAAGTGTTAGAAAATTTGGTCTTATGTGTATAGTTATTGTTATGGTTTGTGTGCAGTTGTCACCCTAAAGCCTCATGCATTCATGGGGCACACTTCTAGAATTTGTGATTAGCTCATGATCTAGTGTTGGGATTATGCGTAGGGATGCTACACCGGCCTGGGGTGGATAGCCTGAATGCAGCATAAGGGAGACAGACTTGCCATCTGTGGCCATTGTTGCCACTTCTCCGCTCATTTGTTCTTGCTGTTTTGCTGTTTTCTGCCACCATGAACTGATGCCATCTGTCATGTGCCAGTCTCCTTTGGACCCAACTGAGTATGGACTGAAATCTCTACTAACTGTGAGATAAATAAACCTTTCCTCCCTTTATTTTGGGTAATGAGTAATTTGTCCCAGCAAGGAGAGAAGAGTAACTAAGACAGTTATTTGGGAGAGGGTCCAAGGACACAGTCCTTGGCTGACTGAATGATCCCATAGAGGAGATATTATATGATTGTATCTTTTATGATACTGTATATTCTTTGATTCATCTGTGAACCTGGAAGAGTAGAACAAAGCTAACCTATGATTGTGAATCAATACCAGTCTCTAGTACTAACTGAGAGGAGTATATTTGGGCATTTTTAAAAATTTATTTTGGAACATGACTACAGAGCAGTCTTGCTACAGCATGTGACAGAGAGACTGTGTAGTGCTAGATGGTTAGTGAAACTGTAACGTTTGATCTAAGAACATCTTGGACACTCTGGAGCAAGGCCAGCTTCACCTACCAATGCCAAGGAAAAAGTGTCACTGCAGCTATCAGTCGTATTTTTTTCTTTTCACTTGTTAGCTGTGTCCCTTTTATTTACAATACATTTAGATTTTTAATATAGAACCTGAAGGTCTTAATCTTAGTGACACCCTTACCTTATTTTTCTTTGGAATTAGATCTGATATTCTCGTATCTTTTGAGTTGTTTCTCTATGAAAATTTGGACAAATTACACTATTTTCATTTCAAAAGCAGGTTTTCTAGCTTGAAAGAATGACCAGTCTTGCTCCTCAAAATCCTACATCGAAATGAGAAACCCAGAAAAGGCAATTCCACAAAAACAGGACAAGGAGAGCTACTACTACAAATGGACTAAAAGGCAGGATTTATTGCAAGTGAGGATCAGAGGTCTTCTGAGCAAGTGACTGTCCAGGGAGATTGTAGTGGTGATGTCATAGCTCCGTAACTTCATTAAAGTGGGAGAATCTGTGATGCATAAGTCATATAGCTCGAAAACTGAATAGTATGTCACATCTGTAAATAATCCATGCATCAGAAAGATATCAAGAGTGAAATTAGACAGTAATTTTATATGAATGAAAATTAAAAGGAACATGGCAGAATAAAGCTTTACTTAAGGAAAAGTTTATAATACTCAGACACTGCTTTTAAAAAGAAGATCTATGAATCTAGTAAAAATAACTATACAGAGGAATTTAGAACGCTTTACGTTGTAGGTACAAATGGAAATTTATTAGCAGTTTTTTATATTCTCTGCTATCCTTATAATCAATATTTAACTGCAATCATTTCAAAATAACTTATTATAATCACAAGAAGTTTGGTATGCTTTTGTAAATCATATGGTAACCACAAAGCAAAAATGTATAATTACACACACACATGCGCACACACACACACCAAGAAATCAAAACACTATTAGCAGAAAAACACCTAATCATAAAAGGAGACTGTAATCTGACAAAAGAGAGAGCTTCTACAGTGGAAAAAAAGAAGTTAAATAATATGCATATGACTTGACTTTGTTATAACTGTGGTAATAGGAAGCTAGAGAGTGGATAGTAGGGGCCAGAAGTGAAGAGAGTTGGGTGACAACAAAGAGAGGTTAGGAAAGGTTTTAGATTCATCTAATTATGTTCATGAGTGTTTATCATAATACACATACTTGGCAAAACTGGTAATACATAAACAGTAATTAGACCATATAATGCTATTTAAAAATAAATTATTCATTATTTTTCAAATATTTTATCATTTAGCCAGATTTATAATCCCATTTGAAAACACATCAATGTAATATTGGTAGCATCTAATATAAATAAGTATGGGACATTGTTCCAGTATTAAAAATTGCTGCCTAACACACTTGAGGGGTAAGATCTTATGGAAGTATTCTGAGAGAATACTTTGCAAAGCATTTCATTTTTCCACAATTTTGCATTTTTCATTTTAAAGAAAAGTTTTTAAATGATACAGCTTTTCAAAACAAGATGATAGGAAATTAACAATGGTTATTATATTGCATATTGTTACCTTCAAAGTAGTTGCTCTGATTATCAGATACAGGCATGTAAAGGTGATCAAACAATATAAGCATTAACTGTTCCTTTCAATGAACTAATAGAAATTAGTAGTACAATTATCTTATCTCTCTTGTGTGTGTGTAAGTATTTTCCCCCTCCCTCTTTTCTTTCTTTTTTTGTTACATATTTAGGACAAGTTGTACAGGGCATACAGAGTCTCACTATGTAGATCAGACTCATAGTGATCTGTCTGCTTACAGCCTCTGAAATGCTGGGATTACAAGCATGCGCCACCACACCCAGCTCAATGGCCATCCAGCGCGTGCCAGGGGCGGGGCCAGCATGGCGGGCCCAGGAATTGAATCCCTGGCCCCTGCAGCAGGCACTGTAATCCACTGAGCCATTTGGCCGGCCCTCCCTCCCTCCGTCTTTTCTCCTTTTCCCCATCACAGTTGTTCTTTCCTTTTCAGCTGTTACATTCCCTTTCACGATGTGTCTTGTACTTTTTGGATCTTATTTACTCTTTCAGATTTTTACACTGTGTAGACAATGAAGTGTTTACATAGTGAGTCTGATTTTTTCATTTATGAGTATGGTCTCTAGTTTTATTTATAAAAGCCTTAGGTTTATATTTTGTTTAATGCTCCATTGTATAAAAATATCACATCTTATAGAAATACCACATCTTTTTCAACCATTCCTCATGTGATGGACATCTTGGTTGTTTCCAAGATTTTGCTATCACACATTATGCTGCTATAAACATAGGTACACATATATCTCTATGATACAATGTATCCAAATCCTTTGGGAAAATTCCCAGTAGGGGGATAGCTGGCTTGAATGGGATTTCTAGTCCTATTCTTTTGAGGAGTCTCCATACTGACCTCCACAATGGTTGTACCAGTCTACATTCCCACCAGCAGTGGAGAAGTGTTCCCTTTTCCCCA
>PVKA01054964.1:0-10526 GCA_004027165.1 Ctenomys sociabilis
AAAAAAGTATAATCACATAATGCTTTCTTGTGTGGTTTTTGAACATTTTTGCTAGCTTACTTCATAAAATAATTTAAAAACAAAAACCATTTATGAAGACTCAGTTTTAGGTTGATATCAAAATATTTCTTGTTATCATTTGAAGTAGCTGCACACGACATAATTTTCAGAATACATGTAAATATAATTTCAATATTTACATGTATTCAATCACTATCTTAAGTGTAGCCAAGATATTCAAATGCAGGGCCCAGGGAGATGGCTCAGTGGAATAAGTGCTTCCCTGGCAAGCGCAAGGACCTGAGATTGATCCCCAATGTTGAAAAAAAAAAAGAAAGAAAAAAAAATCATATGCATAACATTTTAATTTAGAGAGAATAAAAACTTAAAACATTAGAAATGATACAGAACTTTGAAAAACATGATAGGAATTCAACAACAGTTATCATGTTGTATTTTGCTGTCTTGAAAGTAGTTGCTCAGATTACCAGATATAAGCAGTAAAACTGATGAAAAAACTGTAAGCATTAACTGTTCCTTTCAATAAACAAATACAAATTAAAATTTGAATTAAATTTTTGATCATGTTTTATCAGTGATACCTAGACACATAAATTATCGATAAAACATGAGTAAAAATCACATAGTATATTTTCTTTTTGTCAGTCTGGTTTTCCAGCATTTTAAATTTGCATTTGTATTTCAGTCCATTTCTCTGAGTATTGCTATAAATTAAAATTAAATTTCCAGTGACTATACACACTTTAAATGTTAAATTTTCTTCTCTTTGAGTCATTAAATCATTATTGTCTTATGCTAGATTAAACCACAATAAGTAAATTACCAAATTTGGTGAGCATTATGAAAATACTTAGAAATGTATCTCTTAGTGAGCGATTTCTTCTACCTAGTTTATATACTTGTGAGCGAGTATAAGTTGTAGAGCAACACTACTTTCTATTTTTTTTTTCTTTTGAGACAGGGTCTCACTATGCAGTTCAGGCTGGCCTCGAGCTCACTTTGTAGCTCAGGCTGGTCTCGAACTCACAACAATCCTCCTGCCTCAGCCTCCCGAGTGCTGGGATTACAGGCATGCGCCACCACGCCCGGCTACTTTCTATTTTTTATACCTGGAGATTTGATAATGAAAACCCCATTTGTGTAAAAATGTAGATAGTCTAATGTGTGCAAGACTTTGGGTGGGATTCCCAGCAGTGAAAGAAAAAACAAGAGGTAGATTTGCATAGAATTTTGCTATTTGCTATTGTTTCTTATTCCTGTACCTACCCTTCCCTATTCTCCTGTCTAGTGTACAGATTGGAATTCAACAAAGTGTGTTTTTTACTCCTTCTGTCTACTGTTTTCTTGGATACACTAGAAGCCTACAGGAGATAAAAAGTCTTTTTCATGTTTTTTTATGTACTTATCAGTGGCTTCAAGGACAGTCATTTAACCTATTCTGTTACCAGCTCTTCAAAACCAGTTTTGTGTCCTCCGCCCCTTTCTTTTCTCCTGCCTCTTCTTCTTCCTTCTCCTCCTCCCATCATCCTCCTTCTTTCTCTAACAACTTTACCAACTGTCAAAATAATTCCCTATGTTAAATCTTGTCTGTTTGACATATCTAGTTTGTTTTTTGCTTTCTACCTGGACACAGTGATAACTTACAAAACTATTTTTAGATTGGCAATTTTGGAAACTAGATTAGATTCTCCTTCAAGTTTTTTCTTTTTGAAAGCCAAGAATTGAGAGAAAAAATACACCAAATCTGTAAAATTATTTGTTTCTTAGTTATTAGATCATTTATTTTTCCATTTGGAGGAGTAT
Source organism: Ctenomys sociabilis (assembly GCA_004027165.1). NCBI lineage: Eukaryota > Metazoa > Chordata > Mammalia > Rodentia > Ctenomyidae > Ctenomys > Ctenomys sociabilis. The sequence goes on from PVKA01054964.1 coordinate 1,825, forward strand.
TCTTTTTTATATATTTAGTACAGGGTCTACAGGGTCTCACTACACAGACTGGACTCACAGTGATCCTCCTGTTTTCAGCCTCCTAAACCCTGAGATTACAGGTCTGTGCCACCATGCCCAGTCTCAATCACTATCCCAGCATGCTCCAGGGTGGGGCCAACATAACATGCTGGGAATCAAATCCTGGTCCCTGCGTCTGCCTATGTAGGTGTTGGAGGAATATTCTTGATATAATTTTTAGGGCTAAATAAATTGTATGAATTGCAGTTGTCAATAGTGGTACTTTGGTTATTATAATATGTTGGCAGTATTGGGAATTATCTTAATAAACCCCTGAATCTCTGCCCTTTCAAAAAAATTATTATTTAAAAAGAATAAAAATAGTAAAAAAAAAAATCAAACATCGGAAATGGTATAGAACTTCATCGAATAAATGAATATGAATTTGACAATGGTTACTGCATTGCATAATGTTGTCTTTAAATCAGTTACTCAGATTACCATACATAAGCTTGAAAAATTGATAAAAAAAGAAAGAAAAATTTTGTAAGAAATGAAAAAGGACAAGAAAAGAAAAGCATCAACAGCTCTTCTCTGTAGCAGTACAATTATCCAAGCCATCCTGCATGCATAAAGAAATATATCTCTTGCCTCTAGCCTTCCTCCTTCTGTCCTTTCCTCATCTCCTCATTCTCCTGTCCTTTTCCTCATCCTAGTTTTTCCTTCCTTTTGAAGAGATTATTTCCTTTCACAGTATTTGTTGTACCTTTCAGATTATATTCACTCTTTGAGGTTCTTCCACTAGTGAGACAATATGATGTTTGCACATATGGGTCTGATTTATTTCACTTATCAATATGCTTTCTAGTTGCATCCATATGCCTATAAAAGCCTTGAAATTATTTTTTTTATAGCTGAGTAATACTCCATTGTGTAAAAATATTTTTATCCATTCTGCAGTTCAGAGGAATTTGTGTTGTTTATAGGATTTGGCTATAACAAGTTGCGCTGCTGTAAACATGGGTGCACATGCATTTCTCTGGTATGATGTTTTAAGTTCTTCTGAAAAAATACCCAAGAAGGGAATAGCTGGTCTGAATGGATCCACCAATCCTAGCTTCTTGAGGAATCTCCAAGTTGATTTACATAATGGTTGTACCAGTCTATGCACGCTCCCACCAATAGTAGAGAACTGTTCCTTTTTTCCCCACAGCCTCTCCAGCATTTGACTTCTTGATGATAGCCATTCTTTCTGGGATGAGAGGAACTCTCAGTGTTGTTTTGATTTGCATTTTTATGAATGACCGATGATGTTAAATATTTTTCATACACTTGTTTTCCATTTGCATTTCTTCATCTCAGCAATGTATATTCATCTCAGATGCCAATATTTGGATTGGGTCTTTGAATTTGGGATCCTGATTCATTTTAGTTCTTTATGTGTTCTGGGTAGAAGTCCTTTGTCTGAGGGGCAGTCAGCTGTAATATTTTCCCAGTTCATGGGTTTACTTTTAATCTGTTGGTGATTTCTTTTGATGTGGAGAAAACGTTGAAAAAACAAGATGCCAATTATCAAATCTTTGGAGTATTTCCTGTACAGTTTGTTTTTTCATTATATATATATATATATATTTGTATTTTAATATTTAAATCTTTGATCCATTTTAACTGTAATTTAGTGCATGGTGATGGACATGGATCTAAGTTTAGCTTTCAGGATACCAGAAGCCAGTTTTCCCAGTACCATTTCTTAAAGAGGCTATCTTTTTTCCAGTGAACATGTTTGGCTCCTTTGTCACAGATAAGGTGGCTGAGTGTGTTTGTAGTTCTCTCTGCATCTTTTAGTCTATTGCACTGATCCTCAGATCTGATTTTTTTTTCCCTAGTACCATGGTGATTTTATCATAGCAGTTTGTAGTATAATTTCAAGTCAGGAATTGTTATTCTTTGTCTTTGTTGCCAAAGATTTCTTTTGCTCTTCTGGGTCCCTTTTTGGTTCCAGATGAGAGTTAGGCATAATTTTTCTAGATCTTCAGGTGATATGAATGGTATTTTAATTGGGGTTGCACTGAATCTGTATAATAATTTTGGGAGTAGGGTCATTTTCACAATGTTGGTTCTTAGTGTCCAGGAACAAGGAATTTTTTCCATTTTGTGAAATCCTCTTTGATCCCTTTTTTAGGAGTATTGTAATTGTTCACTGTATAGACCTTTTCCTTCCTTTGTGAAATTGATTCCTAAGTATTTGATTGTTTTGGATGTTAGTGTGAAAGGTATGGTTTCCCTAATTTCTTTCTCATTATGTTCATTGCTTGTGTACCTAAATGCTACTGATTTTTGGGTGTTGACTTTGTATCCTGCTATGCTATTGAACTTGGTTATTAAATCTGAAAGCCTCTTGGTGGAATTCTTGAGGTCTTCTATGTGCAGGATCATGTCATCTGCAAATAATGATAATTGAACTTCTTCCTAATTCTTATTCCTTTCATTTCTCTCTTATCTAATTATTCTACCTAATGTTTCCAGAACTGTGTTGAATAGGAATGGTGACAGTCAATACCCTTGTCTTGTTCCTGATTTTAAAATAAAGCTTTTCAGTTTTTGCCATTTTAGTATCATGTTGGCTTTTAGTCCTAGATGGCATTTAACATATTGAGGTAAATCCATCATAATTTTCTCCAGGTTTTTTAAATAATCATGAGTGAGTGATGATTCAAAAAGCTTTTGAATCATCTATGGAAATGATCTAGTGATTTTTGTCTTTGGCTTTGTTGATGGTGTGTACTGCATTTATGGACTCACATATATTGAACCATCCCTGCATTCCTGTGATGAATCCCACTTGGTTGTAGTGTATAATCTTCTTGATGATATGCTGCATTCTGTTTACTAGTATTTTATTCTGGATTTTTGCATCTATGTTCACTAGGCATTTGGCCTATAGTTTTTTGTTTGTTTGTTTTGATTGGGTCCATCTCTTCTTTTGCTTTTAGAGTAATACTTGCCTCCAAAAATGAGTCTGGGAGAATTGCTTCCCTTACAATTTCATTGAAGAGGTGTTATTAAATCTCCTCTGAATTTCTTGTACTCCTCTTGAATTTAGCCATGTATCCATTAGGATGTGGGCTTTTCTTTGTTGATAGATTTTTTTATTATATTTTCAATTTCATTGACCAATACTGGGTTATTTAAGATTTTATATCTTTTTGATTCGGCTTTGATAGTTCACAGATATCTAGCAATCTGACTATTGTTTCTGTGTTTTTCATCCTGTGAGGGTAAAGATTTTGAAAGTAGGTATTGATGATCTTTTGAATTTCTATAGGTTCTGTAATGATTTTCTCCTTTTCATTCCTTCTTGCATGAATTTGAATTTTTTGTTTCCTTTTTTTGATAAGGGTGACTGGGGCTTATCAATTTTATTCATTCTTTCAAAGAACCAACTCTTTGATTCATTCATTCTTTATATTGTTTTCTTTGACTCCATTGCATTAACTTCTGGCCTGATCTTTATAATTTTCTGCCTTCTTTGGGCTTTGGGTTTGACTTGCTCTTCTTTTTGTAGGGGTTTGAGGTGCAGCATAAGATTATTTGTATTTGTTCTATACTTCTGATTGTGAGACTTTATTGCTATCAATTTCTCTATTAAGACAGCTTTCATTGTACTTGCAGCTTCTGGAAGAAGTTGTATCTGCATTTTCATTTGATTGTAAATATTTACTGATTTGGTCTTTAATTTTATATGTGACCCATTGATATTTCAGGAGGCTGTTATTTAATCTCCATGTATTTATGGCATTTTTGCTATTTTTTTTTACTAATAATTTCCAATTTCATTGCACTATGATCTGATAATATACACGGGATAATTTCAATTCCTTTGCAATTAAGCATGTTCTATGTGCTAGTATGTGTTCTATTTTAGATAATGTCCCACGTGCAGCTAAGAAGAATGTGTATTCTGATGTTGGGTGGAATATCCTGTAATTGTCTATTAAGTCTGTTTCTTCACAGTTTGATTTAGTTCTGTCATTTTGTTGATGATTTTTTTTTTTTTGCCTCATTTTTCTGTCTCCTTGTTATAGTGGTGTGTTAAAGTACCCATTACAATTGTGTTATTACTCATTTGATTTTCATGTCTAAATTTGTCTTATATATTTGTGTGTTCCTGCATTGGGTGCATATATATTTATAATTGTTGTCTCTTCCTCTGTAGTTTTTCCCTAACATGAATGTAGTGACCTTCTTTATCTCTTTTTTATAATTCTTTGTTTGAAGTTGATATTGTCAGCAACCAGAATAGCTACCTGTGGTTTTATCTAGGTTCTGTCATGTGGAGTACTGTTTCCTATCCTTTGACTTTCAGTCTATGAGTCGCCTTTTGAGTTACATGTGTTTCTTGTATACAGCATATTGTTGAATTTTGTTTCTTGTTCCACTCTACCAGTCTGCTTCTTTTGATTGGTGAATTGAGGCCATTTACATTGATGGTTGTAACTGATACGTATTGGTTTATCTTTGTCATGTTATTTTCCTGCTGTCTGTTTTCTATTTTCCCCCTCTGTTTCCTTTCTGGTTGTGCTTGGTGATACCTTTCTGCTGTTCTTGAAATTGTGGATATTCCTGTCTCTTTCTAGAATATCTGTCAGTATTCTTTTTAAGGTTGGTTTGGTGGTCATGACTTTCTTCAGTTGTTGTTTGTCATCAAAGTACCTTATCTCCATTTAAGTCAATAGACAGTTTTATAGGACACATCAATCTGGGCGGGAAGTTCTTTTCTTTCAGAACCAGAAACATTTCACTCCGAGTTCTTCTTGATTTGATGATTTGAGTTGAGAAATCTGCCTTGATTCTCATGGGCTTTGCATTATAGATGATCTGTTTCTTTGCTCTAATGGCTTATATTCTGTTCTTGTGCTGAATTCCTGGGATCTTGATTATTATGTGTTTATGTATAGATTTATTTTTTTAAATTTTTCTTGGCAGAACTGGGGATTGAACGCAGACCCCTGTGCTTGCTAAGGAAGCACTTAGTGTATTGAGCCCTCTCCCTCACCCCTTATGTATAGATTTATTCTGATTATGGCTAATTGATATTCTATATGCCTCACTTCTCTCTACGTCAGATTCATTTCCCATGCTTGGGAAATTTTCTGCTACCTCTTCTGCAAATAATCTTTTTGTGCTGTCTTATGCTATTTTGTTGATATCTATTAGCCTTATATTGTTCTTCTTTGCATCATCTTGTAGTTGCTGATTTGCTGTTTCCTGATTCCTTGTTATTTTTAAGAGATCTTTCCTTTTGTGTTCACTAACTGCAATGCTGTCTTCAAAGTCTGAAACTCAATCTTCAGTTTTGCTTAGGCCATTTTGTAAGCATTCAATGGAATTCTTAACATTTTGAATATCTGTTTGACTTTGTTTAATGCATTTTAACTCTTTCCTTTATTGTTCTTTTAATGTTTCCATCATCCTATTATTCTGTAGTTTTAAAATATATGCCTTTTTTAGATGTGCTGAACAATTCTTTCATGGTTATTTCTTTTTTACTCGAAAGATTATTCCTGATCTGATCTCTTCTATAGCCTAATGGAATTGTTTCTTTCCTTCACTTGCTAGTATTTCAGAAATTTAAGATGTGTGACTTCCAGCTTCTTTATCCTTGCCTCTTAGACTTACTCTGTGTTGGCTGAGGTGTGAGCTTGCATTTTGTTTCTTTGTGTGACATTTTTGTTCACCTGGACTTACCAGTGATGGGAGGGAGACAGGATGCAGGCCAGCAAGGCTTCATAACATTGAGGGAGTTAGGCAGGCTCTCCAACACTCCCACTATGTGGGGTGATTCAGTATGGCTTCTGCTATAGGGAAGGGAGGTTGTGCTGCAGCTCAGGAAAGCTCTGAGAATGATGGAGGTGGTTGAAGCTCAGAAAATGTCCTGACACTATGCTGTCAGTCCCTGTAGATGCCCAGTGTCTGCCTACCTTTTCAGTGGTGGGACAGGTCACCACAAATTGGCAAAGCTTCTGAGCACTGGTGATTGGCATCTGTTGGACTTATCAGGTCTCCTTGACTGCCCCTACCCTTTGCCTTTTATCATATCATGCATTTTATTTTTGACCTTTAATGAGTGGAATTGAATATTAAATTTATAGAAAATGTTTGTCATTAACATAATTGAGACAAGCACTGCCTTTCTTGCCAATAAACCAAGTGAGACTATTTGAAAATATGACTTTATTTTTCAATTTTTGTTGGTCAAAATATTGTTTCAGATGTTTATTTCTCTAGCGCATGGGCCATTTAGTATGTTTACTGGAAAGTCCCAAGTACAGTAATAAAAACCAGAATTAACATTTGTTTTATTTTCTTATGTTAATTCTAACACTGACCACAAAAGTGTCATAGATGGTGAGAGTGCAAAAATATGGACACTTCAGGTTATGATTTTCATTTTTTGGATTTTAAATACTTTTGAGCAAAGAAAGGTTTCCCCTCTAAACAAATGCCTCCTTCTTTCTTTTCTTTCTGGTACTAGGGATTCAATTCAGGGCTAGTATGCTAGGCAATTGCTGTGTACTATGCCACCTGAACTGTATCTCCACCTTCACTTTTAACTTTTAACATTTTGAGACAAGGTTTCCCCAAATTATCCACAGTGACCTTGAACTGAAGAGCGTCATGGGTAGCTGAGATCACAGGCCTGGTTGTTAATACCTGGCTGATATTTTTTTCTTTGATTGAAAGGATATTAATTAAAAAATTCTGAAGACAGAGATTTTCATTTGACATTATTGTCTTTAAAGTGTCACAGTTACTTTACCCAAGTGAAGAAATATGCTTAATGGATTTTAAAATGTGGAAATATAACAAGCTTCATAACTCTACACATTTCAATGTTGCTGTAGTGCTATTTCTAAAAACAGAATGATACTACAGCAGACTCCAGGGTGTTAAAGTTGGAATCCCTGAGTCTTCTACATGGTTGCCATTGCTTGATAGAAAATTCCTTGTGCCTTTAAACTCAGATTGTTACTGGCTGCTTTCATCCATAAGTTCAGATTCTTTTGCTCACTGCGGATCAAATCACAGGATGACATTTATGTTGATGAAAAGCTAAAGGGATCTATTTAGCACTAGCTCCAAGCAGATTGAGAGGCCCATTGCTTCAAACCACATTTCCACCGTGTATGGGCATGCTATGGTCTTCTACAGTTGGGAATAGTGAGACAATAGACTTGTTCAGGTTTATTTCATCTCTTTCTGGCCCCAGATTTCCCCCTCTTGGCTGAGGAAATAAAACTGAATTTGAGGACCTCCGGGTGCCAGCATCTGTGTGCCCTGTCTGGGCTGAGGTGAGTGGAGATAACTTGTTATGGCCTAGGCCTGAGGGGCTTTGGAGAACCCACTTCTTTCAATGTTCCAATTTTGCAATGGTGATTATAAGGTAGGTGGCTTCATGGTAATCATACTTTCTTTGCAGGCAGTTTCAAATGAAGAAATATGTATAAAGTACCTGGAAGAGTGTCTGACACATGGTAGGCATTCAATATTTATAAATTCAGCAGCCATGGGAACTCCTATGAAAGATTTTCAATTTTGGGTCTGTTCCATTCATTTCGAAGTTATGCTGCTCATCTTCCTCATACCCTTCCTCTTTGTCTTGGGGTGTTCTACCTAGGGACATGTTTCACAATTAAATACCAGGATAGATTTTATTCAGTGGTCTTTTGGTGAAAGTTTTGCTTTCCTCCAATGCCCTCTCCAACTGCGTTTGCTTTTGTTTTTGGCGGAACTGGGGATTGAACTCAGGCCCTTGTGCTTGCCAGGGAAGCACTTATTCCACTGAGCCATCTCCCCGACCCCTCTGCATTTGCTTTGTTGTGTGCTTCTGTGAACCTCCTCTATGACTGTGTCCTTTTTAAGAGTTTTCATGATCTTTCTGGAAGCTGTAACATGTCCTATGTTTGACTCTTTAACCAATTCCAAACCCACCAACCATGACGAAATGTAATGGCATATTAGATTCTTCAATTAGGATTCCAATTTTTAAAAATTAGATACTTTAATCTTAGGACTCTATATGATGTTTCATAGGATATGACTGATGTAATCATGATCCTACCTCCTTACAAGAAACGGTTCACTTATGTTTTCTATACAATAGAATATCAGCTGGTCTCATTTGCTATGTTACCACTCTTCTGAAGTAAGCAGATGAGAAATAATTAAATATGCTAATTTGAATATTTGGCATCCAAAGTAATTATTTTAAAGTACAGAAGAAAACCATAAGTATGATTTTTAAAAATGCCACCTGCTTTTTTTATGTGTAGATTATAGTTCTTAGCTTTCTTTTATTTTTTTATTTTTTTATTGATTTTTCTTTTACTCTTCACTGTATTAATATTTATTTATTTATTTATTTTTCCATTTATTTTTATTTTATTAAAATACGAATGTCAATCAGACAGTTTCAAGACACCTTAACCATACAGAGTCAATGAATTAATACATAGCAAACTGTTTTCATAACGTTTTGGTATTGTACAAGGTGCATACATGATATTATATTTACAGGTTTTTTTATAGCTGAAATTATATCAAAAATTCAATAATTATTTACCTAGTGGATGACCATAGCATTAAAAGCCAACATAATATCCTGTCCAACCACCATTAGTGCAGATCTTGCCTATCATAGA
>PVKA01054965.1:0-10525 GCA_004027165.1 Ctenomys sociabilis
TTCTCCTTTGTAGCACTTATAAGTGCTGGGATCAGTAAGGGTTATCCTGTTTAAGTTTGTCACCCCCAGGGGAGTTCCTTGGGGGCAGCAATGTGGTCCTGTTTGACATTGTCAGAACAGGGGCCTGCCATAGTTTTTTTTTTTTTTTTTTTTTTTTTTTTTTTTTTTTTTTTTTTTTTTTTTTTTTTTTTTTTTTTTTTTTTTTTTTTTTTTTTTTTTTTTTGTCTTTTTTGAGCCAGGCTCTCACTATGCAGTTCAGGCTGGCCTTAAGCTCACTTTGTAGCTCAAGCTGGTCTCGAACTCACAACAATCCTCCTGCCTCAGCCTCCCGAGTGCTGGGATTACAGGCATGCGCCACCACGCCCGGCTCTGCCATAGTTTTTTGTTTGTTTGTTTTTGTTTTTGTTTTTTGTTTTTTTACTATGCTCAGAAGAAAAGCTCACCATATTGGTACTGGCTTCTGTCAATGTATCTTCCTCAGAAAGGGATCTTCTATTTGGTCCATCCTGGAGGTGCTGCAGGGGGCTTGGCTGCAAACTGACAACACTGGTACTTCTACACATTTTAGGGGGAAGGGGAGGCTGTTCAGATGTAGCCTGGTGTGTCTGAGACAGGTGCAATGCCTCCAGCGAGCTATGAAACAGCTTTGGTTCTAGAAACAGAGAAAGGGGAGGGCAACAAGTAATCAGAGATGTGATTTGGCTTGGTCTTCAAGGAGATCATAAGGGCTGGGGAGATGGCTCAGTAGAATAAGCACTTTACTGGCAAGTGCAAGGGCCTAAGCTCAATCCCCAGTTCCACCAAAAAAAAAAAAGAAAGAAAAAAGAAAATGAGATGAGAGGAAGGCTGTGGAAAATGACATAAGGCCTAGAAACTTTGGACCTAGGAGGGGAGGCAATGGAATGGCAATGTCACCTCTGCAAGAATAGGAAATAACAGGAGATTTGATCCAAGGAGATAAGGGGTCTGCAGATGTTAAGCACAAAAAGATACCAATAATTCCCCAGTTCATGGGATAGGAAGGTAATGGGGGAGAACTTAGGGTTTACTTACCAGGAGTCCAGAGTGGTTGGCTGGGTGTAATAATAGTTGGGCTCTGAAAAGGGATGGATTCCTCTGTCATGTAGGCAGCTGGGACAAAGATGGGTCGAGAGGTAGACGGTGCTCCCAGGCGCCTTGCCAACCACCAGTCCGAATTGGTCTTTCGAAGCAGTAGAAACCTGTCACCTTCAGCCAGAGACACCTGCCGGCCATCTGCCGCAGTATAAGAAAAGGCGTAGAGGGCACAGAGCTGGGATCCTCGAGAAGGGCTTTGGGGCCTTAGTCCTGGACTCCTCCAGGACTGTGGCCACCAGCGACTGGATAGCATTGTGGTCAGCACTGTCACCTGTGGACAAAAGAAAAGCTAAAGAACCAGGAGAAAGTAAGACTACAGGCTCCAGGCTGCGGTACATGGTTCTAAGAGCAGTGTGTATGGGAGAGGTGAGGACAGAAGCCCTGGGAAAAGAAGAGGGGGTAAAGCAGAGGGCTGGAATGTGGGTCCATGCAGGTTTTGAGGTCCGATGTATCTGGTGAAGAAGTGTATAAATAAGGTGAGGGAGGATGTGGTCAGCAGAGCTGTGTGGCCAGCGAGCCAGGAAATCAGAAGAGTTGGTTTCGTTTGGTAATTTTCCTCCAAGTACCTTGTAGGAGCCATCCAGAGATCCAGGGGCATGAAGAGCTGGTCCTAGATGCTGGTAGGAATCCAAGGCTGGACACAAGAAAGAGATACGGAGGAAAAATCAGGTCCAAGACAGAAACTCAGGGCCCAGCAGAAAAGATAATGCCAAAAAAAAAGTCTGTGACCCTTAAGTAAATTTGCACAGGCATCAATGTTTCCGTTACCAATCACCTCAGACCTGAGCCTGCGTGCTTCCTGTGCAGACAGACACAGGTCAGAGAAACAGTAATAACAAATGAAAGAGAAAGAGAATAGTGGCTGGGGAAAATGCAAAGAGGGTCAGAACTGAAGTATCACTGGCATCGCAATCTAGAACACTGTTTTGGAAACTGAGAAACTTGCTAGGATCCTCTATGCCTCTTAGACAGAGGACCCAACTTTACTGTTTGGAGTCATTCATACATGCTCTCGGGGCGCCCTGAGCAAGGAAGAGTTGAGCACTAGAGATGAAAGAGAGAGGGGAGTGAGCCCCTTTATTCTTTTAGGAGAGGTGACCTTAACGGAGGACAAAATGGACTAGTTTTTGTATTAATTTTAATGAGAAAGAAATAGCAATGAGACAGTTTCAAAATAGGTTATAGACAGTTATAATAACTAATATATTGAATGTTGTCTTCGTAGTAGTTATAGTGTAAGATGCAGACACAGTGGACCATTGATTAGTCACTGTACGCTGAGGTGGCTGTGTCAGAATGCAGGCAAAGATGGAAGTCTCCACAGGAGTTAAAGTTTGCTTGTTGGAAGAATTTGAAGAACAAAAAGGAGTAAGTGATGGTATAGTTAACTAGGGCCTTGAAGACGATGATGTCCACAAGGTGGACAGGTATGATTATTGGGCCACCAAGGAGAAATTATGAAAACAGAATATATAGTTGTCAGGTGGACCTAAATACCCAGAAGTTCCTCCATCAGATTTATAACAAAAATTATTATGAATGGAATAAATAATTCCAGTGGAATGACAGATGCATGTGGTATACCAGTGTTAGCAAAATGGCAAAATTCATATAGCATTAAAGTTGTACTTCAAAGGCTGGGGAGATAGCTCAGCAGCCTAAGCACCTGCCTGGCAAGCAAAAGGATCCAGGTTTGATTCCTGTTACTGCGTGATGTGCCAGCCCTATCCACCAAGCCAGCTACCCAAACCAGGTGTGGCAGTGCATGCTAGTAATCCCAGCGCTGGGAAGACTGACACAGGAGGATCACTGCTAGCATTTATGTATTTAATTAGTTTTGTTAGCTAGTTATTTTATGGTACCAAGGATTGAATTCAGGAACTTGTTGATGTTCTGTTCTTTTTATTTCTTCTTCTACTTTTTTTTTTTCTTTTGGCAGAACAGGAGATTGAACTCAGGCCCTTGCACTCACCAGGAAGCGCTTATTCCCAGCAGTCTACCTGGCCCCTGTTCTTTTTATTTCTTTCCTCCTCCCCCCAGTCTTCTTCACCAGTTCCCAAAATTTGTGTAATCTTTCTTTGCCCTACAGTTTTGCTTGTAATCTCTTCCTCTTCTATTTTTCTCTTTCCCAACTTACTCCTTTAAAATTTTCTCCCCTGAGGATAAAATCATCATATTGAGGGCATATTTACTATATGCAATTTTCTGGTTGGTTCTAGATTTTGTTGTACAACCACAAATATGGTTAAATCTTCCATATAGTAATTATCCCAGTTTGTCATTTTCTAGGCTGTGTTTGATGCCATTGTTGTTATTATTATTATTGTTGTTGTTATTATTTTGGTACCAGGGATTGAATTTAGGACTTTATACTTGCCAGGCAGGTGCTTATGCTGCAGAGCTATCTGCCTAGCCCCAATGATATTGATGGTTCTACTTTAGCCAAGGTGATGTAGTTGTGCTAGTCAGCTGGCATGGCTTCCTGGTATGCCAAGATTGAGATGGCCTAAGGGTCATAAAAAATAATATGGGCAAATGCCAAAGAAGCAAGGGCTAGGCAAAATAGGCAAAAATTCTCATATCAAATAAATTGAAGTGGTAGAATATTGCAATAGACTCCAACCCAAAAGACAGATACACCTGGAAAACAAGCTGGGTGTGGTCCTGCACACCTGTGATACCAGTATTCAAGAGGCTGAGAAAGGAGTATGGTCATGAATTCAAGGCCATCCTGGGCTATATAGTAGTTCAAGGCCAGCCTGTACTACACAGTGAGACCTTGTCTCAAAAAAGAAAAGAGAAGGAAAGCCACCTGCCATCAGCAATTTATAAACATCAACCCAGGAATTAAACTAAAAGGAATATATATATATATATAATTTTATTTTATTTAAGAAAGATGAAATCTCAGACTTCCAGCTGACCAAAGGCAAACCCAAGGGGCAATGACATAGAACACTTTGAAAGCCACATACTTGGACTCCCTGAAGTAGTAATAGTAAAAATAACAAAGCAAATAAATGGAGCACTATAAAAAAATTAAAATAGAAATATGCCAGAGGAGGGGCTGGGGAAATAGCTCAGTAGAATAAGCATTTGCCTGGCAATCACAAGGGCCCAAGTTCAATCCCCAGTTCTGCCATACACAAAAAAAAGGAAAGAAAAAAAAAGAAAAAGAAAGCTATATGCCAGAGGAACTAGATGTGGTGTTGCACGCCTGTACACCTGTAATCCCAGCACTTAGGAAGTTGGACAGGAGGATCACTATGAGTTTGAGATCAACCTTAGGGCTACAACAATGAATACAAGACCAGCCCAAACTGTGTAGTGAAACCTTGTCTTAAAAAATAAAATACCAGGGGCCAGGGAGATGGCTCAGTGGAATAAGCACTTCCCTGGCAAGAGCAAGGGCCTGAGTTCAATCCCCAGTTCGGCAAGAAAAAAAAAAATGTCAAAGGATTGTACTGCAGTGCTGTGGGCTGTGTAATGTCACTTTGAGCTGTGTCTGATTTCTGTTTTCCAATTAGTCACATCCTAATGCAGCCATGATCAAGAGACTGTAACTGCCGAAGCCAGCTTGCAATTGGCATATTATGGAGTTAATGGAAGAATAACAAAAGTATAAATATAAAAAAGTATATATAAAAAAAAGGGCCAGCCAGATAGCAGATTAAAGTGCCTGCTTAGGCAGATACAGAGGCCAGGGTTTGATTCCTTGTGTGCCCTGCCAGCCCTGCCCCTGGGGCACGCTGAGATGGTACAATCAAATCTTTTGGCATTTTTTTCTTTTTTAAGACAAGGTCTCACTACACAGTTTGGGCTGGTCTTTTTATTTATTTTTATTTATTTATTTTTTGTCTTTTTTGAGACAGGGTCTCACTATGCAGTTCAGGCTGGCCTTGAGCTCACTTTGTAGCTCAGGCTGGTCTGGAACTCACAACAATCCTCCTGCCTCAGCCTCCCGAGTGCTGGGATTACAGGCATGCGCCACCACGCCCGGCTTGGGCTGGTCTTGTATTCATTGTTGTAGCCCCAAGTTGATCTCACAGGAGAATCACTATGAGTCCAATCTGTGTACTGAGACCCTGTAGACCCTATACTAACATATAATAATAATAATAATAATAATAACCTCTCAGATATCTACAGAGATGGCGACCATAATGAAATAGATGTCTAGTGACTCGAACAAATACAGATTAAAAAAGACATGGAGGGGCCAGGGAGATGGCTCAGTGGAATAAGTGCTTCTCTGGCAAGTGCAAGGGCCTGAGCTCAATCCCCAGTTCCACCAAAAAAATAAAAAATAAAAATAAAAGAAACATGGAGCAGGTTAGGAAAATGATGGAAATCATGAATGCCCATCTTAGAAGAGAAACAGAATCCATGAAATAGATTCAAAAAGATATCCAGGAGATTAAAAATTCCACTGAAAGTATATGCAGCAGGACAGGTCAGTGATTTGCAGTTAGTGATCCCAAAAGGTTTCTTGAAAATAGTAAGAGACAGCCAGGCATGTTGGCACACATCTGCAATTCCAGTACTTGGGAGGCTCAGGCAGGAGGATCAACATGCATTCAAGGTCTGCTTAAACTCCTATAATGCGATCTTGTCTCAAAAACACAAAACAAAAAGAAAGAACTGGGGATCATAAAAAATAGCTAGTAGATCTTGGAAAGGAAAATAACATAAGATTGATCAAAGTCAATGAAAAAGCAGAAGACCACACATATAACATGAAAAACCTGTTCACAGAAGTAATGTCCTAAGACAGACTCAGGGAAGACAGAAACCTGCCATGGAGCAGAAGGGCAAAAGCGCTATTTATCTTGATTTTTAGTATGAATAAAGACTGTGAAAGTGGGGCCTCACAGTCCTCCTGACCTTTGGGTTTTCAGCGGGAGGTGTCAGAAAAGTTACCACAGTGATAACTGGCTTGTGACTGCCAAGCATTTGTAGCAATGCTGCTTTTGATTCTTCAATGTTGGCTCTTCCTATCATTGTGAAGCAGAATTCACCAAGCATTGGATTGTCACCCACTAATTAGAAGGAGAGGAAGAAGAAGGAGGAGAAAAAGAAGAAAAAAAAAAAAGTGCCAGAAAATTTTCCAAGCACAGAAAAAGAATTTCACATATAATTATGTGGAATACATAGAACTCCAACTAGCCATGATCAAAAAGAATCTATACCAAGCCATAGTCAAAATTCCAGAAATTAAAGCCGGGCGTGGTGGCGCATGCCTATAATCCCAGCACTGGGAGGCTGAGGCAGGAGGATTGTTGTGAGTTTGAGACCAGCCTGAGCTACAAAGTGAGCTGAGCTGCATAGCAAGACCCTGTCTCAAAAAGACAAAAAAAAAAAAAAAAAAAAAAAAAAAAAAAAAAAAAAAAAAAAAAAAAAAAAAAAAAAAAAAAAAAAAAAAAAAAAAAAAATCCAGAAATTAAACTTAAAAACAGAATATTTTTTAAAGAACAGAAAATTAAAAGCTGTTAGAGAAAAGAAACAAACTACCTATCAAGGAAAGCCCACCAGAATCGCAGCAGACTCCTCAACACAAACCCTGAACTCAAGGAAAGATTGAGGTGAAATATCTCAAAACAAACAAGAACAACAACAACAAAAAACCCCTCCAACTCGGATTGATGTACCCCACAAAACTATCTTTCAAAATTTATGGAGATTAAAGCGCCTGTTTAGGCAGATGCAGGGGATGGAGGTTCATTCCTGGCCTGATGGCCCAGCTCCACCCCCAGGACATGCTGAGATGGCAATTGAGACAGCATGGTGGTGGGCACCTGTAATCCCAGCTCTTGGGAGGCTGAAAACAGGCAGATCATTACGAGTCTGATCTACGTAGTAAGACCCTGTAGACTCTTACAAAAAAAAAAAAAAAAAAAAAAGCTTACAGAGAAATAAGATCTGTCCATGACAAAGAACACCAGAAAAAATCCATGACCACCAAACCAGAGCCCCAAAATGTTCTGAAGCACATTTTATTTTATTTTATTTTTCAGACAGGCCTCACGATGCAGTTGAGGCAGGCCTTGTTCTCACTTCTGTAATCCTCAGGCTGGTCTCTTTTTTTTTTTTTTGAAAATCACTTTTCCTTTTTTTTTTTGGCAGAACCAGGGATTGAGCTCAGGCCCTCACACTTGCCAAAGAAGCGTTTATTCCACTGAGCCATCTCCCTGGCCTGCCTCAGGCTGGTCTGGAACTTGTAGTGATCCTGCTGTCTCAACCTCCCAAGTGCTGAGATTACATGAAGCACATTTTAGAAAAATAATGAGGACTATATCTCCATGAACCACCACAGAATAAGTACACTGGGCAAGATGTTTTAGTTGCTTTGCTCTCATTGCTGAGACAAAAAAAAAAAAAAAAAAAAAAAAAAAAAAAAAAAAAAACCTTATACTCAAAATTAAGGGAGGAAAGGTTTATTTACAGATTGTGGAGGTTTGAGTCTATACCATTCTGCCTCCAAGGCAGGGTGATGCGGCTCAGTGGCAACCATTTACGGTGGCAGTAGACAGCAAAGCAACAGGAGCAAAGGAGGAGGAAAGTGCAAGCCTCTTTCCCTTCCTTAGGCTGCATGCAGGCTACCCACCCCAAAGCATGCGTAGCACTCACACGCATAATCCCAGCGTTGGACTATCAGTCAATCACAAACTCTAGATGCCTGTCCTCATGAGGATGAAGGGAGACAACTAGGCACAAACCATAACATATGGCAAGCAATTAAAAAGGGGGGGGCATGGCTCAGTAGAATAAGCACCTCCCTGGCAAGTGCAAGGGCCTGAGTTCAAACCCTGGTTCTGAAAAAAAAAAGGGGGGGGGGAAGAAAAAAGGAACCAACAAAAGGAAAATTATTTGACAAGGATAAGTCAATATATGTCAGTTATAACCATTAATGTAAATGGTCTCAGTTCCCAAAGCAAACAGAAACAGACTAGCAGAATGGATCAAGCAGCAAGATCCAACAATATGCTGCATACAAGAAATACATTTAGGGGCCACATTTAATTCAGAAAGAAATTCATAGACTGAAAGTCAAAAGATGTAAAACAATATACCACTGTGAAAAGAAAAAAGCAGAGTTAACTATTTAATTTATTTATTTAGTTTGCACCAGGAACTGAACTCAGGACCTTGTCCTTGCCAGGCAGGTGATATGCCACTGAGCTATCTCTCCATCCCTAGGAGTAGCTATTCTATTTGCAAACAAAGTGAATATTAGTAAAGACTTATTAAGAGGGTCTTAAAAGATCACTATGTCTTTGTGAAGGAAACAACCCAAGAAGAAGAGATAACAATCATAACTACATGTGCACCAACTGCCAGCACACCAAACTACACAAAATAAGTAATATATATGAAAAATCAGATAAGTGCTAATATGATTGTAATGGTGTACCTCAATATCCCACTACCACAAATACACAACAACAAAAATCAACAAAGATTTATCAAAACTTAACCAACTGTTTGAACACAGTCTTAGTAGATGTGTACAAGGTGTTCCACCCAAATATCAGAATACATATTTTTCTCAGCTGCACATGGAACAGTATTCAAAATAGATCTCATACTAGCTTGTAGAACATGACTAAATAAATATGAAAGAATTCAAATTATCCCACCTGTTTTATCAGACCAGAGTACAACAGTAATAGCAAAGGAAACTACAAGAATTTCATAAACATGTGGAAATTAAATAACAACCTCCTTTTTTTTTTCGGTGGAACTGGGCATTGAACTCAACCCCTTGCGCTAGGGATGCAGGGGTGGTTCATATGCAAATCAACAAATATAATTCACCATATTAACAGAGCCAAGGACAAAAACCATATCATCATCTCTGTAGATACAGAAAATAATCTGACAAAGTCCAACACCCATTTATGATTCAAAAAAACCCTACAGAAATGTGGAAAATATGATCTTTATCTCAATCTGATAGAAGCCATCTATGACAAACCAATAGTCAATATCATACTAAATAGACAAAAACTGAAAGCTTTTATTCTAAAATCAGGAACAACACAAGAATGTGCACTGTCACCACTCTTATTCAATATAGTTCTAGAAACATTAGCCAGAACAATAAGATAAAAGGAATAAGGATAGGAAAGGAATTTATTATTTGTCCGTGGCATGGTACTCTCTACATAGATCACAAAAATGCTACCAACCAAAAGACTTCTAGATTTAATAATGAAATTCAGTAGCATAGCTGGATACAAAATGAACTCTCAGCAATCAATAGCATTCTTATACAAAATAATAAACTCACTGAGAGAGAAATTATGGAACCAAAATTTCCACAATAGCATCTCCTTAAATAACATTCCTAGGAATCAATCTAATGAAGGAAATAGAAGACTTCAACATTAAAAACTATAGAACTCTGAAAAAAGAGATTAAGAGGATATCAGAAAATGGAAGGGCAACCACCCCTTGTTCTTGGGTAGGAGATATTCCCAAATATGATTAACTTTGTCCATTCATCTGGTTATTTTCCCTTCATTTATTTAAAATTTTTTAAAAAACCTTTGATCTAGTACAGAGTCTTGCTATGCAGCTCAGATTCGCATGATCCTCCTTTCTCACCCTCCCCAGCTCTGGGATTACAGAGCTGGTGTCCACCACCACGCCCAATTTCAGTGGCCGGCACTGTGTGCCCAGGGTTCTGGGTCTGGCACAGCATATGATATGCAGGGATTGAACCCAGGTCCTTGCCTTTGTCAGGCAGACACTTATACCACTAAGCTATCTCCTCAATTCTATTTATATTTGAAGTACTAGAGAATAAACTTGGGCCTCAGCAGGGCCTATCACTGAGCCACAGCCCCATCTGGTCCTTATTAAGCAGTCAAATCCCATTCTCCTTTGTACTTTAGTCCTTATTCCCTTCCCTCCCTCCAGTTCTAGATACTGATCCCAGGGCCACTGTATTGAACTATATATCCCAGACGATTTTTACTTAATTATTGAAAAAAAAATTTTTTTTAAAGGCAGTTCTATAACTTTATTTCCAAGTTAGTTCTCGTCCACATTCACTATCTGGAGATTTTTGAGCGTGGTAACAGGGACGTAGGTTACCAAAGTCTACAGCTTGTTTGGTGAATCTTCATCCTCATTCCGTTTTCTGGACAACCGTACCCGGATACGATAAGGAACGTTCCTTATTCCATTGGCCCAGACAGCTTTGTTGAGCCTGGTGTTGATGCACACGTCTGGAGTCCCCATTTCCTTCATGGCAAACTTCCAGATCTCCTTAAGTGCCCGAGGGGTGCTCTTCTTGAAGCCCACTCCGTGGATGCACTTGTGAATGTTGATTGTGTATTCTCAGGTCACCACCTCGTTGATGGCAGAATGGCTCTTCTTTTTTTTTTTTTTTTTTTTTTTTTTT
>PVKA01054966.1:0-10525 GCA_004027165.1 Ctenomys sociabilis
TCTTTCTTTCTTTCTTTCTTTCTTTCTTTCTTTCTTTCTTTCTTTCATACTGGGGACTGAACTCAGGACCCTGTGCTTGCCAAGCTCTTGTCCTACTGAGCTATCTCCTGAGCCCTGTTCTTCTTTCTTCAGCAACTAAACTATGAAAATTTCCAAGCAGAATTAGTAGGTAAACAGTTCCACATAGGTCTCACAAAGTCATCTCAGGGATAAAATATTTGCAACGTTACTCCAAGCCCTTGTCCTGCAGAGCTTATTTCAGTGAGTCTCATGAAACTAGGGTTTAGCCTGGGCTCCTTCCTCTTCTTCGCTAAGCCTAGTCACCCGACCTTACTCATTTTTCTTAATAGCGCTAAACCTATGCCCCTGCTGTTGCCTGTCCCAGCCTCCATTGTCTCTCTCCTGCACTGTTCTCTCTTTTTTCCCCCTCCCCCACTTCTCCTTTCTTCCATCCTAATACACATTTTCCTTGAATGCCCCAAAAGTTTTTCAGAATGGGAATCTGTTTGTGTCACTTCATGATGAAATGAAGGAAGGAAGTTTGAAATAAAATCAGCCTGTTCCCAAGCTCGGCATCATGTAGCCTACTTGATCACCAACTGTGCCTGTTCACTGTGCTTGAAACCAAACCTTGCAAACTCATCAGCTTTGAACTGAACTTACTTTTTGTTTTTCTTATTTTTTTCCTTGATGAAGTTTATGTCCTATCACATGTTTGTTATCCAAATTTTTACCTTCCTTTCAAATTCAGGAGCAAGAAAACTATTCATTCCAGAAAATAGAACAGGGGTGAGCATTGATGTAATATAAAAATACTATTTTTCTGTCTAATGTGCATCCTTATTGAAGATTTTATGTGAGAGTTGAAGAGGTAGACAAAAGTCTAAAGAAAATTAGAAGATTTTTGTTTTGTAGTAGCAGATACCACATAGAACTTTTAGAAGCTGGAACTCAGCTTCAAGAAGATTATGCTATGGTAAGTAAATAGGTTTCTATAAAATGGGCTTTCTAGGATGCTCCTGTCTTCATTTTTAAAAGATGGGTGAATCTAGCTCCTAATACCCCTGAGCTGTTTTGCAGGTTACTGGCAGGAATTCAGAAGCTTCTAGAAATGGATCTTTGTTTTACTTCTGGAACACAGTTCAGAAATAAGCTTGAGCCAAGTTAGGAGAACGTGGAAAGATGGGCGGAGGTGGTTTTTGTCCCTGAGGTTGTACTGCTGCCTCTGTAACTGTAATGGATCAGGCATTCCCAGTCCAAGAGAGGAGACTCCAACACGCTCCAGGGCGGGTGTGCCTGAAGGGGACAGTCAGTTGCGCAGTGCCGCCAGCCACGCCTGCCCTCTGGGAGTGCAGAGTCCAGAAGCTTGCCCCTCTGATGGTCCTGGGCACTGCTGCTGATCTTACTGTGTGTCCTGACTATCCTTTGAGTCCTTTCTTTTTTATTTACCTGACTTCTGCCTGTTTTCAAACCATGGAAATCCAAGCTACTATTGAGGTATGTCAGAATGGCATCAGAATTACGTATTTATTTTGATCTGTTCAGATTTTCAAAAAGCTATGCCTGAAAGAAATATTAAGCTTTAATGTTTTTGTAAGTAAATGCTTTCAAATATTCCAGAAAGTGATAATTTTGATGCCTTTATAATTTTACCAGAACAAAAATCTTTTTACAAAAACAGCATATAGTTTGCAAAATTAGCATAAAAAAGAAAATTGTAGGCTAGTTTCATATGTTGGACTATTTTGGGTTATTTTGCTGAATTCAAGTACTTAAAATTTTTGAACTGGCATCAAGTATGAATGGGTCCTTGAAAAACTTCTCCAAACACAGCTTCTCTAACCACAATGGAACACCCATCTCTGACAAAACAGAACAACAAAGGGGGATATGTTGTGACCCATGGAGGTGAGAAAATTGATCAAATGTGTGTAGGTGGGACTAGGCCTCAGGGTCTAAAGCAATCAGCCCTGAGGTAAACATACTATCAGGTTAGGGTCAGCTATCAGTTGCTAGGCAACCTTGTGTCACATGTTACTAACTTTGCAAAAGTGTAAATAAAGGACCATTTTGTTGTGAAAAAAAGAAAGAAAAAACATGTATGTATACACAAGATAGGATAGATATGCAGCTACTTTCACTGAGAAGAAAGTTTTGCTCTGATGCTGTTTAGACAAGATACCATGCCTGCATCTTTTCTTCTGAATAACTACTACAAAGGCAACAATATGCAATGTATTAATGATTGTAACCATCCTACTTATCTGTTTTGAAACTGTTGGCATTGCTATTTTTTTCTTTTTTCTCAATAAAGTAATAACGTGAATGCAAACAAAGATTAACTCAGTTCAGCACTTCTCCACCCTAGAGTGAGGGCCCATCCTAGGGCGGTTCATTGCCTGGATCATATCACAGGGAAGCGAGGAAGGACAGCTGGGCTTCTGCTCTGCGTAGAGCTCGTCTTCACCTTCAGCGTGGACGCTGTCTCCTGGCTTCCAGCACAGGCTCGGGCTCTGCTGTGGACCCTTCCGCCTCCTGATGCGACTTGCACAGACGCCATCGACCTTGGGTGCAGACACCCTACGAACGCTTCCTCATCCAACTCTGGCTCATCATCACAAGCAGATCTTGTAATTCCTTACACATTTGTATATTTTGTGTCATTCCTTGTTTCTCTAGTACAACCCTTACTATGTAATTGTATATTATATACACATCTAAAATCCATATATTAGAAATATAGGCTCAAGCATCTATATATTTCTCAAGTTTTGTCGAGTACATTTCCCTCTATATTCAGTCATATGTGTAGGTACAAAACCACATAGTTTCAAAACTATGTAAGAAAAATTCCTATTATTTTATAAATTATACATCTATGCCTTTATATATTTGCAAATAGGTAGAACAACTTCAGTGTGACATATCCAAATTTCTTCAAAAAGTTATCTCAAAAAAAAAAAAAAGGTTATCTCTAGGGTCTTGGGTATGAAAGGTGTACCTTTCCTTTATTTATTTTAAAGAGAAAAAAACTTTGATAAATTCTTCATGTTTATTTTTTTTTTTTCCAGAAAAATAAAAATGAAATAGGATAATTGAAAAAGCTATAAAAAATAAAGGTTGAAAATGTTCCTGTGTTTTACTTTTCAATGAAATATTTCAAATGGTTCATGGGCCCCTTCCAAACCAATAGTTCTAAAAAATTTCATTTAGCAGAACAAACAGAGGAAGCTGGTGAGCCTGTCTTATCCACACCATGAAGCATCTAAAGGCCTTGTTGCGGGGTGCAGAAATGCAATGCCAGCTTCTCTCAGGAGCCACGCTGTAGCTGTGAATTCTACAGCCCTGCAGCTCTCCTCTCCTTATTCTAGTTGGCATCTTCAGTGTTTACTATTACATCTGGAGGAAAAGGGATGCAAAGGGAAAAAAACCTTAATATTTTACTGTTCTCTCTTTCCACGTGTGTGTGTGTGTGTGTGTGTGTGTGTGTGTGTGTGTTTTCCTTATTTATACTGTTTGGTGTTTTTGTAATAGAATCTCAAAGCAACCATAGGTTGCTATTGTAGACTTGAACGCTGGGCAGTTATATTTGACTTCGTATATAGTATGTAGAGATGATAGACTATTTTACTTTTCAAAAATACTGTTAATTAGAATTTGCCAGCCCTAGAATCACATTAGTCAGTGTGCTGACACTGTGGCTTGCAATATAATTTCTGTTGATTTAATGTACTCGGTCCCATGCTCTGCTTAGGAAAAGAAATTGAGGGCTTTAATTACATAAAAATAGATAAATGGCAAAGAAAACAATTTCTTTCCCGAAAACCACAATAAGGAATTGGAATAGAAGACGAGAATATGACAAGAATACCAAATAACAAGCCAGACGTTTATCAGCTCACAGAAATTGCCAGCTGGATTCCCAGCTCTTAAATTAAAAATGTCATTGAGTCCCATAGTTCCTGGAGTGTGAAGGGAGCAGAAGAAAATGGAAATGAGGATTTGGAAAATACGGTTTTCTTTAGACAGGGTGATCTTTGAAACAGTTAAGTGAGAGAGACCTCCTTTTCCCCTAGTCTTCCATTTAAAGATTATAGGTTTGAGTCCAGTTTGCAAATATAAGAATTTAGGAAGATTTTATCTCAAAACAAAACAAAACAAAGTGCTGTGGATATAACTCTGTGCAAAAGTCCCAGGTTCATTTCCCAGTACTGCTAAATATATACTTAAATTAATCAGTTGAAGTGAATATTGGATGGAAAGAACGCAGATGCAAATTCTGTCTGAAGCAAAAGATGCAAGCAAATCTGGGAGAGGTTTGGGTTCCTTAGAGAGGGTCCTCCTGCCTGGCAGTGCCACATGAACAGGTTGGGACTGTAGAGGTCACAGTGAGTCTAGATGCCAGGGCACAATCCTGAGATAGTAGTATTGATACCCATCTCCAAACTAAATGTCACGCATGAGCCACGCAGGCACTGATGAAAAGGACAACATCAAGTGACTTCACCTGTCACTGCAGGGTAAGTGTGTGGTGAGCTATTGGGACTACCGCATGGGGATGGCAAGTTTTCAGAAGGTGATTAGAGGGTGAAAGGATTAAGAAGGAAACAGGTATGTATAGATGAAGTTCAATGTTGAGTTCCTGTGCCTCTGTCAAATTTCTACGTCCAAGTACCTCACAAGTTTTCCACTTTTTGTTATTTCTTAACAGTAAATTGACAAAGGTGATGGAGTGATTAAAGTCCAAATCTCTAAATATAATTTTATCCTCCTCTCTTTAATTTCCAAGAAAATGGCAGCCTCCCTTTCCAAGGACAGCCTTTCCATACAAAATATTGCTACTGTATAGGAAGACTCCATGGAATAATTAAATTGTAGTTGAACTTTTAAAAACTCTAGTGAGAAGCTTTGTATAAGAAAAAGCTGGGCTTTTCCTCAGTGGAATATTCTGGATAAAGTTAGTGAGGCTATTTGATATTCTCCGTATTTTAAAAAGATGCCACAGAATTTTTGACATAGGAAAAATGATTGAAATACAAATTTAAGTGGTGCTAGTCTCCAATTATCAATTAAACTATTAGGTATTTCAGGAAGGTCTCGAATACAGTATGTGAGAATTGCTTCAGATAGAGTCATCTGTTTTGCCAACTTAAGACTCTTGGTGTCACTCTCAGACACAGAATTTTGGGAGAGCTCAGGTTGCAGTTTTTATGCCAGTGGGCCTGTACTATAACTTCTCCATGGTTGTGAACCCATCTAATGTCTAAAGCTGGGGTGATAAATGGGTGGAGGTGAGGAAGACAACAGAGGTTACAGTAACTGTTGGCCAGTATGGGAATATGCATTTGTCAGGTAAGACAGTAACTAGAAGAAAAGTATCACATGGATAATACCTTCTGTGGTGCTGGGCCCAAAGCATTATTTTATTTTATTTATTTGTTTATTTTTGTCTTTTTGAGACAGGGTCTCACTATGCAGTTCAGGTTGGCCTTCAGCTCACTTGTAGCTCAGGCTGGTCTCGAACTCACATAATCCTCCTGCCTCAGCCTCCTGAGTGCCAGGATTACAGGCCTGGGCCACCACAACCGGCCCTCAAAGCATTATTTTAGAATCTATTAAATTTCAGGCTGTCTTGTGCTTGCTTTAGTAAACAATGCAAGCTATTTTGGGGCATAAAAATATATATTTTTAAGAATTAAAAATATTTTCAATGGAAGAGGTTATAAACTTGAGAGAATACCTGTCAAACTGTTAAGGTTATGCTGTTCAGGAAAACCTGAAGGAGTCTGAGAAGGAATCAACATCCCAGCATTTCCTGGATGAAGGAGAGTTACATACACAGGGCTCTGGCCGCTATTAGAGGTATTTTCTGTGTGGTGTTCTTACCATGGAATGCTTTTGCCCAAGTTTCTTTTCTTAATGTTTAATCCTAAAAATGTACTGCATACAGGTATATTTTATAAATTATTCTATGTAAATAGTACTTCGTTATTATTGATGTTGGTTGTTATTACTATTTCCTTCAACTATTCGTACAGTATTTATTGAGCACCAGTGATGTGTAAGTGACAGTGTGGACACATGCAGATGACTCCAACATAACCACTGGCCTCTAGGAGGTCAGGATCTGGGGAAGGAAAGCTCCAGATAAAGAGACTGCTCACATCTTGGGTGATTTCAATCATGCTCACCAAGCCAGGGTCAGGCTGCCCCTACAGAGGTCCAGCCTGCATAGTCCTTGGGAGGCCAACATAGTTGAGATGGCTGAAAAGGAAAGTAGTGGGGTTCTTGAGGCATGGGAATGGGTATGTGGCAAGACTATGCGCTGGAGAAATAGGAATGAACCAGAACATAGAAGGTGCATAGGGATTTGGACTAATTTGAGCATGTGAAAACTTTTAAGGAGTGCAATTATAGAACATCTTGGTGAGAATGTCAAAGGTGGTTTGAAAGGAAGGTTAGGCCAGCTGGTTAGCTCTTCAGTCCTGGCATCACCCTTGATGGCTAGAAAAGAGGGAGATAGTAAGAAATTTACTTTGATGCACATAAGAATACATAGTTAATTGGTGTGTGTCTTGGCTGCTTTTCTTTTGCTGCTCAGATAAAAATCCCAACACCCCAAATTAAGGAAGAAAAAGTTTGTGTAGCTCTCAGTTTGTGGAGATTTCAGTCCATATTCGACTGGCTCCAGAGTAGAATGGCACATGGCAGAGGGCAACAGCTCATGGCTACAGAAAACAGGAAAATCAGCAGAAGCAAAGAGGGAGGAGCAGGAGCGAGCACACCTCTTTCCCTCTCTTGCACTGCATGCAGGCTGCCCAACCCAGAGGGTGTGGCCCTCACACTCATAATCCCAGTTTTGGGAACAGGTCTAGACACAGAGCATGGCAATGTACTTATGGGTGCTATGTATAAATTTTGGTAGGTTGGATTATACTTTATTTTTATTTTTGAAAGTTTGGAATAAAAGCCAGGACCTGGCACATGCTAGCTCCATCCCTCAACTACATTCTCTACCCTTGGATTATATTTTAAAGGCTCCAGGGAAACTCTGAGGAGAAACTAGGTGAAACCTTTCAAAATAACATTTTGAGTCCCTTTATAGTATGTTTTAGTTTAAGATTAATTTTTTCTTGAATTTTCATGAAAATCAATTTTCCTAAAGCAGGGATCATTTGGGAAAAAGCAAAGCTGGAGCTCTTCAGGCCTAGAATTCCCAAGTAATTATATCATATCCAACCATGATTCAAGAAAGACACAAACTTAGCAAACAAATGTGCTTACAAAAAGCAAAACACTGGATTTAATGTATTTTAAAATTGTATTCAAGTATTGTTTTAAATATAATTTTAAAAAGGTACTATTTCATAGCTTTTTTTTTTTTTTTTCCTGTGGGGAAAGATATATTAAAAAGTCTTCTGAAAATACATCTTACCAAAACTGGTAATATTTTGCCTTTCTACTAGTGTTAAAAAGTTTAAGGGATTAAAATAATGATGCTTAACAATAAATTTTATGCTTGAAAATGCTAGTGAGATGGTTATAGAGATACTTTTACATTTCAAATTTAAATGTATCTCTAATGGTTAAAGTATTTGTTACAGGAGATGTCATTTTTCCATAAAACTTCTGGCAACAGAAGAGTGACAAGAGTTGGGTGTTAGTTTAAGAAGAACCAGAGGTGGGTGTGGTGGTACTATGGATGGTTGAGGATGGAGGGTCACAAGTTTGAGCCTAATCTGGACCATGCAGATGCTTAGTAAAACCCTGTCTTAATAGATCATTGTGAAGCCTTGGATTTAATCCCCAGTATTGAAAATAAAAGGAGGAGTATAAAAAATAATATGCATATATGATATATAATATATAATTATATATAATAACAAAATACTATATTACTACTAATAGTAGTCCCCTGGGCCCAGGAAGGGTCTGAGATACATATTGAAGCCCACAGAGAGAGTGAAGAGACAAAGTTCAACAGTGCAGAAGGAGGTAGTCAGTGGAGCTTTCTTCCTGAGACAGGACTCTCTTCATGAGAGGGACAGTTTAAACCTGAGGACACAGGGTAACTGCTGGTGACCCAGAGGCCTCCACAGGGAGATGCAGCAGTGGAGGGAAGCATTGGGCATGGAGGACTACAAGAGTTGATGATGCATGGTAAGGGTTCAGTTGTTCTGCGTGCAAGGGAGATGTGCTGGGAGTCGTCTGGAAGAGGGAATGGCTGAGCTCAGAGCTCAAAGCGGCTGCAGGCCCATCTGGCAGCTCCCAGCTGGGTCCAGGCCACGGAAGATACGCTGATGGCTGCAGGCCAAATGCGTCTGCTCTCAACCAGAAAGTGCCTTGCCAATTCTATCCACTACCCACCAAAAGGCAACTGCTGATTTGCTGGGATAGATCTGCATGGATTGGGCCTATGTCTCCACACGTTGTCTACAACATCAGAGACAAAACTGGAAGTGGACCTTTTTTTTTTTTTTTAATTTACTTTTTTAATTGAAGAACAAATAGCAATGAGACAGTTTCAAGACAAATTAACAGGACAGATTTGATAATTAATACATTGCAGACTATTTTCATAATGTTTTGGTATTATGCAAGATGCATGCATGATATTGTACTTACAGACACTATTATAGCAGATGTCTCTAACCAGTGAATTAAGAGTGTAGCTGTATACTTATTTTTTATAGCTGAATTATATCACAGATTCAATAATTAATACTTTCTACCTTGTTATCTTCCTAGTAGTTGTCCATAGTACTAGAAGCTGACATAATATCTTGTCCAACCACTATTAATGCAAATCTTGCTTCTCATAGAACTATGCAGAAGCACTGCATATTTATCCTAACTGTGCTGTTTATACAAACACATCATGGTTCTTCTTTGTATCCCCCTTTTTTTGTCTAGACCTGTCAAAGATGGGCACTCCATTGTCTTTAAACCAATATAGATGTCTGAACTCGGCGACACAATTCAACACAGTCCAGAAGTCTCCAATAATAGTGAGTTATCTGAAGAAGTTGTTGACTATAGCAATTTACAGCTCAACTCATTATTATGGCTCTGCATTATATACCTCATTTTTATAGTTTTCTGCTGGATGATTAAGACCAAAATAGAGCAAGACCTATATAACAAAAAATGTAGCTTTTGTTTCTGATGAGGTCAGTGAAGTCCCCTCAGGGTTTATCTTGTAATCCTGTACCTTACTCTGTAGATCCATTGTCTGTGTCAGCCATATGGATGAGTCATGGCCAATGCTTGACTAGTTTGCTCTCTGTAAGAGCCTGAGAGAAGTTTTCTCTCCATGTGACTCTCCCCAGGCACAGTATAGATTATCAGTCTCCTTCCTCTGTGGCTCCATAATCTCCTTGATCAGAAAATTTGGGGCACAACTGAGTTTCATGATGTTACAGGACAGGTTCTCCTATGTCCTGAGTCTTCGCTGACCTTGAAAGGCTAGGGCCAAAATGTTGGCTGACCTTGTGGCTCTTCTATTTCTCCAGTTCTTGATCTGTGAATTTAGGTTGTTACCATCCAGAAGAAAAGCTGCTTAGTACCCTGCAGCATAAACTGTTCAGTTTGCCCTAACTATCTGACTAAATTCTTTTTAGTTTGTTTTACATTACTATTTGTATTTCTTCCTTCAACTTCTTATACTAGGGAGACTATACAATATTTGCACATGTATGTCTGGTTTATTTCACTTCAAGTGGCATCCATTTCAATATAAATGCTTCAAGTTTATCATTCTTTATAGCTGAGTAATACTCCATTATATAGAAATACCACATCTTTTTCAACCATTCCTCATGTGATGGACATCTTGGTTGTTTCCTGTGGAGGGCACACCCAGCAGCTCTCCTTTTTTTTTTTTTTTTTTTTTTTGGTCTTTTTGAGACAGGGTCTCACTGTGCAGTTCAGGTTGGCCTTAAGCTCACTTTGTAGCTCAGGCTGGTCTTGAACTCACAACAATCCTCCTGCCTCAGCCTCCCAAGTGCTGGGATTACAGGCGTGCGCCACCACGCCCGGCTCCAGCAGCTCTCCTTGAAAGAAGACTGACTGTCTCCATTTTGACTGAGCCTGATCCTATTTCCTTGCATTGTTATGTAGAGAGCTGGCTAGGACTTCTGTTTATCCTTCAATTGGCCTTAAGCAATGTGTTTTGGTCTAGCTGAGGTGTTGGTGATAGTCTTTGAAGGAGGCATGCATGTTTCCCTGATAAGCCTGCTGCTCCTTAACGTGAGCCGGAGCCTGGTGGAGACAGAATGGTAGAGCTAATGCTCCACGCTGCCAGCTGGGATCCAGCCTGGAGACAGAGCTATGACTTCCTGGGGCTTGAAAGACTACATCAAAGCTGAAGCCCTAGACTTCCCAAAACATTAAATACTATATAATGCAGATTACTCTCTCTGCATATCTTCTCTGCATATGGCAGAGGTAAATGTAGGCCCCACACCTAGCTCAGCTCACAGTAGTCACCTACTTCCCACAATTCTCAGTCCTCAAGCCACTCCCT
>PVKA01054967.1:0-10525 GCA_004027165.1 Ctenomys sociabilis
TTGTGTAGCAACATGAGTTCATAAGAGTTTGAAGTTTATTTGAAAAGTGAAAGGTGAATAAATATGCCGGGTCAGAGTAAGCACATTTGGTCTTTCATCCTGGACCTTTAACTATCTCCTGACACCATATTTTGTGTGAGAAGCCACAAGTACAATCAACTTTCATCGTCTTAATTTCCTGCAATATATTTGGGGTGAGCGTAAGCTCATCACTTGTGTGGATATGGGCTCTGAGTGGGAGCCATCATTTCCAACCACCATTAATCTGCAGATTCACATTATTAGAAATTAGTCTCACTATTCTCTATTTTGGGTAGTTCAGCATTTCCCAAAAGTCTACACCGCAAAGGTTTTGAACGAATAAATCTCCTGAGCATGCTAGTGCATGCCTGTAATCTTAGCACTCACTATGTGCAGGCAAAAGAGTCTCTATGAACTCACATCCTGCATGAGCTACACAATATATTCAAGATCATGAAGACCATTGTGAGACTCTGTCTCTCTCTTGAAATAAAAGTAACAAAGCAAAAAAAAAGTGTGAAAGAAAATGAAAAACAGAAGGTATGAAAAGAAGAATGAATAATTTATAAGCAGGTGAAAGAGGCAAATGGTTATCAAGAAATTGTTGATGACAAATAAATGTATAATAAGGTTTGTCTTTAGCCTTTTAATGCCCATTTCCTACACTGTTAACAATTTCTCTCTGCCTCAACTCAGTAATTTGTTTTCAACAAGTACAGATAAACCTATAAACTGTACATATTAAAGGAGACTCTTTGTTGTTTTGAGGCATGTATTCATTGCATAATTTTTAAAGCCAGATAAACATACCTATCTCCATAGATATTCATCCTGGATATTTGGAGGAAATATATCTACTGGAAATGTAGTGACATACATCAATAGTGTGCCACAGCACAGTCATTTTTAGCCAACCCACTGTACTTGAGATCTTTTGGTTTGTACATAATCACACCTTAGTTTGGTAGAGCCCTCTATCTTCAGTCCTTACCTAGACTTCCTTGTTCCCTGGTGACCAGAATTATGCCTGCAAATTCTTTTATACCAACTCTGGAGAGTCCACAAATTAATGAGATTGTACACTTTAGACTGTGAGACAAAATATTTCCCTTGACAAAATTATCTCCTATTCCGTCTATGTTGCAAAGGACATTATTTAATTCTTGTGTATAGCTTAATTCTATCTGATTTTGTATTTGTACCATACTAGTTTACACTTTCATGAGCTTGTGAATACTTAGATCATTTCAATGTGTTGGCTATTGTGGACATGGCTGAAGTTATGTATGATAATATAAAACTGAATACTAATATACTAAACATCTAAAATTTGTAATTAAAACTTGAAAATACTGCTGCAGTGAATGCATGATTGAAATTGTCTTCTTTGTTGTGATTTCATTTCATTTGACTACATATATAGTAGAAATTTATGTATGCTGTAGTAATTACACCTTTCATACTTTGTGGAATCTTCGTATATTTTCCATTAGCTCTTGAAATATAAACATATCCAAGAGTGTGCAAGGGATTCTTTTCACAGGATTTGGTCAAGGTTTCATATCAGTGAAATTCATGTCATGAGACATTATGTCATGCCAATTACTTAATTTTTCGCTATTTCAGTCTCTTTATTATCCAAAGTATGAAATCTGTTTTTATTAACATATAATTCTGCACGTATTTTTAAAATGATCAGAAAGATAAAGAACTCCTACAATAACTAGGCGTGATGGTGGATACCTATATTGATAATACTCTGGGAAGCTGAAGCAGAGGAATACAAGTTGGAGCCCAGCATGGGCAATTCTCTGTATTATAATTTTTAAAAAAGGACTTAAGATATAACTCAGGGCAAAGAGTCTGTTTATAATACCCTGTATTAGCTCCTCCATACCTCCCGAGCCCTCTCAGCCCCTGAGACTGGCCACAGACAGCGCGGGCCACTCCGCCACCCTCCTCCATCCCACCCACGCCCGCCCAGCCCAAGAGACAGGACAGAGACAGGGGCTGACTCCTGTGGCCTCCTGGATCCTGCACCAAGTTCTCCCAGCGAGTGCAAATTTGCACGACTCACCAGGCTTCCCAAATCAGTGAGAGTGTGGTGAGTCTAAGGGAGAGCCATTGACTTCTTCCCATGTGCACTACACATATTCCTGCGCCCAACCCCTCCAAGACAGTGACTGGCCTGAAAACTCAGGACCCACTCACCAACACCTCCCCAGATCTCCTGGCCTAAAGCCCACTGATGAAGTGAGAATTTCCCCGATTCTCTGGGCAGCAAAGTTCATTGAGTGTACAACTCCAGGCCTTCCATGCCCGAGAGACATTTCCCAGGGATTCCCTGCCCCCCACCCCCAGTGGCCCAGTGAGAGCTCCAGGCACACTGTGCCAGAGAAACATTTCCAGATTACCGATCCCACCCCACAGCCCCAGACCCAGTGCAGGTCGACCTGGAGTGAGAACTTCAAGCCTGCCAGGCCGGAGGGACATTTCTCAGCAATCCTCGGTCCCATGCTACAGACCGAAACCCAGCACAACCTGGCCTGTGAGTGAGGGTTCCAGGCACACTGTTCCAGAGGCACCTTTCCCAGCCTTCTCAAGTTACCGCCTGTAGACCAGACCCAGAACAGGCTGGCTGACCCAGTACAGCCTACTCAGTGAATAAGATCATCCACTATCCTTTTCTGAGCCCAGAAGACAAACCGAAGCCCAGGCCCGCCCACCTGGGGAATGCCCTGCCTGACACAGGAGGGCTGACCCCGGGAACCAACAGAGGGGAACCAAAGGAGCTGCAGCAAAAAAGGAACTGAACACAACAGCTAGATAGGCATATCTCGAAAATCTCAAACTTAATAGACTGGCACCTGAATCTCATAACAAGCTAAGGTTATAGCTGCACCAAAGCTCTACACCAAAAGTCAAAGGTCAGTGCTATATAAAATGACAAAGAGAAGGGGGAAAATGCAATCCCAGACCTCGAGTCCATCAGGAAGGGCAGAGGACACTAGCTGAGCTGCAATAAATGAACTAACAGATACAGCAGCAAAGGAACAACACCATAAATCTATAGAGGAAACAAAATGAGAAGTAATTCCCCAAATTAAAAAAGAAATATTTGAATACATAGTATCTGAAGTAAAGAATGAATTCCACACACATCGGGTGGAAAAACTATGCTCACCCAGAACAAGTGCAGAGAGCACTATTCCAGTGGATATATATGAATTAACAGCATCTGAAGCAAAGAAACAACAGCAGGAAGATCATGAGGAACTCAAAACAGAAATAATTTCTGAAATCAAAACAGAACTTTTGAAGTCATACAATCTGAAATACTGAAACAAGTCCAGAAATATACAGAGGAAATCCAACTTCGAAGAAACAGAGAAGAAAAAGAACTAATAACTACCTCTAAAGAAGACATGAATAAAAAAAATTGAGATCAGAAATACAATGGATTCCTTGAATGAGCAATACAGAAAAGAAATACAACACATGAAACACAGTCAAAGAGATATAGAAGAACTGAAACTATCAATCACGAGTCTACAAAACCGTCTGAGTGAAAGCGAAGACAGAGTTTCAGATCTTGAAGATGCCAGAGCAGCTAGTGAAAAGGTGATAAAGGATCTCTTAAAAGCAATGAGAATGGAGGACAAAATAATCTATCACCAGCAAGATGACTCCAGGATGACCAACGTGAGAATAATTGGTATCAACGAGAATGAAGGAGTCAAAGAAATGACATAAAAAGAATTTGGGGAGAAATAATTGCAGGAAACCTCCCAAATATAAGAAAACAATCCAACATTCAGATCACAAAAGCATAGAGAGCACCAAATAACCTCAACCCAAGTAGAAACACACCGAGATATATAATAGTTAAGATCGCAGAAATCCAACGCAAAAATTATATACTCAAAGCAGCTGGAGAGAAGAAGGAGCTCACATTCAAAGGAAAACCCATCAGAATTACAGCCGACTTCTCTACACAAACAATGAAGGCAAGGAGAGCATGGAGCAGAGTTCTTCAATCCCACATGACTATTGTACCCTGAAAAACTCTCTTTCAAGTTTGATGGAGAAGTGAAATACTTCCACGACAAAGAACAACTAAAGAATTTCATGATGACAAAGCCATCCCTTCACAGGATGCTGAAAGATGTTATGAGAGACACCATAATGACCAGAACTCCATGAAAGAGAATGGAAGGAACCCACTAAACAGGACAGTCAATTAAACACAGGTTACAAAGGAGTAAACAATACCAGGAAAATATCATGACAAACATAAGTCAGCACATTTCAATTATAACCATCAATGTAAACAGGCTCAATTATCCAATTAAGAGCAATAGACAGGCACAGTGGATTAGGAAACAAAATCCAATAATATGCTGTATACAAGAAACACAACACAAAAGGGCATTCATAGGCTCAACATCAATGGATGGAAAACAATACTACGTACCCCAGCACCTCAAGAAAAAGCAGGAGTAGTAATTCTGTTCTCAGACAGTCTCAATTTCAAACCAAGAATGATCAAACGACACAAAGAAGGCCATACATTGTTCAGGGGAAAAATTCAAGAGTAAGAAGTAACAGTCATAAATATTTATGCACCAAATACAGGAGCACCAAATTGTGGAAGACAAATCTTAAGGGACATGAAAAACTTAATGTCTAAGAACACAATCTTAACAGGAGATCTTAACACACCCTTATCTCAAAAAGATAGGTCAACCAGACAAAAAATTAGAAAGGAAGTAGCAGAACTGAACCAGAGCTTGCAACAAATGGACCTGGTGGACATATACAGAGTGTTCCACCCAACCACAGCTCAATACACATTTTTTAAAGCTGCACATGGGTTATTTTCCAAAATAGATCACATACTATTCCAGAGGTCATGACTAAGTATATGCAAGAAATTAGAGATTATCCCATGCATACTATGTGACCACAATGCAATGAAATTGGAAATAAATGACAAAAGAAACCAAAAACCCACTAAATTTATGGAAACTAAACAACAGCCTACTCAGCAATCAATGGGTTGCTGAAGAAATTCAACAAGAAATTTAACAAAATATACAATTCAATGAAAATTCAAGTACAACATACCGGAATTTATGGGATGCGATGAAAGCATTTCTTAGAGGGAAAATAATAGCTATGATCTCACACATTAGGAAAACAGAAAGGGAATAAATTAGCACCTTAATGTTGCACCTCCGACACTAGAAAAAGAGGAGCAAACAAAACCCACAGGGCAAAGATGGGAAGAAATCATAAAGATTAGAGCAGAAATTAACTCAATTGAAATGAAAAAAACAGTTCAAAGAATCCACAAATCAAAAAGTTGGTTCTTTCAAAAACTAAATAGAGGTGATAAGCCTCTTGCCAACCTCATCAAAAAGAGGCAAAAGAAAATTCAAGTACAAGCGATAAGGAATGAAAAGGGTGAAATCACCACAGACCCAGTGGAAATTCAGAAGATTGTCAGTAGTTACTTCTAGAATCTTTACACTCACCCAATAGAAGACACAGAAGAAATGGACATATTCCTTGAAAGGTACAAATTACCAAAACTGAATCAAGAAGATATAACAACTCTCAACAAGCCGATAATACCCAAAGAAATACGAAACATAATAAAAAGCCTACCAGCAAAGAAAAGTCCAGGTCCTGATGGATTCACAGCTGAATTCTACAAGAAATTTATACAAGATATAATCCCCACACTGCACAAACTCTTCAATCAAGTTGAAAAGGAAAAAGTCCTCCTGAAATCATTTCTGGAGCCAAGTATAATACTGATTCCAAAACCAGGGAAAGACACAACCGAAAAGCAGAAATACAGGCCAACCTCCCTCATGAACATAGATGCAAAAATACTCAACAAAATCCTGGCAAATAGAATACAGCAAATCATCACGAAGATCATACACCATGACCAGGTAGGATTCATCCCAGGGATGCAAGGATGGTTCAATATTCGAAAATCTATATGTGTAATACACTACATTAATAGACTGAAATCTAAAAACCACATGATCATCTCAATTGATGCAGAGAAAGCCTTTGACAAAGTCCAACACTCATTCATGTTCAAGGTCCTACAGAAAATTGGAATAGATGGACTGTATCTTAACTTGATAAAAGCCATCTATGACAACCCAAAAGCTCATATAATCCTAAATGGAGAAAAACTGAAATCTTTTACTCTTCAAGCAGGTACAAGACAAGGATGTCCTCTATCACCCCTCCTATTCAATATAGTCTTGGAATCCTTAGCAACAGCCATTAGAAAAGAGGGAGAAATAAAGGGAATAACAATAGGGAAAGAAGAAGTTAAATTATCACTATTTGCAGATGACATGTTACTTTACTCGGAAGACCCCAAAAATTCCACCAAAAATCTACGACAACTGATACGGAAGTTCAGCAGCTTAGCAGGATACAAAATCAATACTCAAAATTCAATAGCATTCCTCTACACAGATAACAAGCACAGTGAAAGGGAAACAATAGAAACAATACCTTTTACAATACCACCGCGGAAAATGAAATACCTTGAGATTCACTTAACCAAGGAAGTCAAAGATCTTTTCACGAAAAATTACAACACCCTAAGAAAAGAGATTATAGAGGATTTCAGAGAATGGAAAGATATTCCATGCTCCTGGATAAGAAGAACCAACATCGTGAAGATGGCATACTCCCAAAATTGCTGTACAGATGTAATGCAATCCTTATAAAACTGCCACCACCATACCTCCAAGATATAGAGAAATCAATCTTAAAATTTATTTAGAACCACAAGTGACCTAGAATAGCAAAGGCAATCTTGCCCAACAAAGACAAGGCAGGAGGCATCACAATTCCTGATTTGAAATTATACTACAAAGCCACTGTGATAAAAGCAACATGGTATTTACAACAAAATACACCTCAGGATCAGTGGAATAGATTAGAATATGCAGAGGCATCTACGAAAACACTCAGCCATCTTATCTTCGACAAAGGGGTATACAAGCTCACTGGGAGAAAGATAGCCTCTTTAACAAATGATGCTGGAAAACAGGGCTTTCTACATGCCCAAAACTAAAACTTAACCCAACTCTATCACCATGCACTAAGTTAAAGTCAAACTGGATTAAAGATCTAAACATTAAAACAGAAACATTCAATCTCCTGGAAGAGCAAGTAGGATGAACACTTGAAGACATAGGGGTAGGTAAAGTGTTCATGAACAAACATATATTTGTACGGGAAGCACATGAAAGAATCAACAACTGGGATCAACTCTTCTTAAGGAGCTTCTGCATGTCAAAAGAAATTCTCAACAGAGTGAAAAGGCAACCCACAAATTTTGAAAAATTCCTAACTAATAAGCAAGCAGACACATGGCTACTGTCTAGAATATATAAAGAACTAAGATATAACAGGGCCTTCAAATTTAAAGACCCAGTTCAGAAATGGGCATCTGAGATAAATACACACTTCTCAGAGGACGAAATTAAAGAAGCAAATAAATATATGAAAAAATGCTCCACATCGCTAGCCATTCGTGAAATGAAATAAAATCAACACTGAGATACCATCTCACTCCAGACAGAATGGCTATCATAAGGAAATCAACCAACAACAAATGTTGTAGAGGTTATGTGGAAAAGGGAACACTTCTCCACTGCTGATGGGAATGTAGACTGGTACAACCATTGTCGAGGTCAGTGTGGAGACTCGTCAAAAGAGTAGAACTAGAAATTCCATTCAAGCTGGCTATGCCCCTACTGGGAATTTTCCCAAAGGATCTGGATACATTGTATCATAGAGATATATGCGCATGTATGTTTATAGCAGTGCAATGTGTGATAGCAAAATCTTGGAAACAACAAAGATGTCCATCACATGAGGAATGGTTGAAAAAGATGTGGTATTTCTATATAATGGAGTATTACTCAGCTATTAAGAATGATAAGCTTGAAGCATGTGTACTGAGGTGGATGCCACTTGAGCATATACTCATAAGTGAAATAAACTAGACGCACATGTAAATATCATATAGTCTCCCTAGTATAACAAACGAAAAGGAGAAATACAAAAGGAAACGTACAACAACTAAAATCAACTGAGTCAGATTAGGCAAACTGAATAGCATATGCTACAGGATACTAATCAGCTTTTCTTCTGGAAGGTTAACAACCTGAGTTCACAAGTCAGAATTGGAGAAATAGAAGAGCCACAAGGCCAGCCAACATTTTGGCCCTAGCCT
Organism: Ctenomys sociabilis; assembly: GCA_004027165.1. Taxonomy (NCBI): domain Eukaryota; kingdom Metazoa; phylum Chordata; class Mammalia; order Rodentia; family Ctenomyidae; genus Ctenomys; species Ctenomys sociabilis. The sequence continues at coordinate 8,303 of PVKA01054967.1, forward strand.
TTCAAGGTCAGTGAAGACTCAGGACATAAGAGAACCTGTACTGCAACATCATGAGACTCAGGTGAGATCCAAATTTTCTGAACAAGGAGATTATGGAGCCACAGAGGAAAGAGATTGAAGTCCTATAGTGTGCCTGGGGAAAGTCATGTGAACAGAAAACTTTCTCTCAAGCTCTCAGAGAGAGCAAACTGGTGAAGCATTGCCCATGACTCATCCACATGGATGACACAGACAGAGGATCTACAGAATAATGTACAGGACTACAAGATAAACCCTGAGAGGACTTCACTGACCACATAAGATATATAAAGTTCTTGTGTTGCTATATAAGTCTTGATCTGTCTAGGTCTTAACCATCCAGCAGAAAAGTACAAAAATGAAATATACATCATGGGGCAGTAATATTAAGCTGAACTGTAAATGGCTATGGTCGACAATTTCTTCGGATAACTCACTATTGTGGAATGCTGGACTGTGTTGAATTGTGGTGTTGAGTTCAAGCACCTAAGTTAGTTGAATGACAATGGAGTGCCCTCTTTTGACATATGTAGACAAAGGAAGGGTTGTAGAAAGAAAAACTCAGGATGTGTGTGTATAGACAGTACAGTTGGGATAGATAACGCTGTGCTTCTACATAATCCTATGAGAGGCACGATCTGCACTACTGGTGGTTGGACAGGATATTATGTCGGCTTCTAGTACTACAGTCATCCACTAGGAAAATAATTATTGAATTTTTGATATAATTCAGGTATAAAAAATAAGATAAGTAAGCAGCTGCACTCTTAATTCACTGATAAGCGATATCTGCTAAAATAATATCTGTAAATATAATATCATGTATGCACCTTTTACAATACCAAAACATTATGAAAACAGTTTGCAATGTATTAATTTATCGAATTTGTATTGTTAAAGTGTCTTGAAAGTGTCTGATTGACGTTTGTCGTTCAGTAAAATAAAATAAAAAATAAAAATAAATAAAGATATTAATTAATTAATATTAATTAATTAAGTCCAATATCTCCACAACAGGAAATATTTCACACTGTGCTTTCATATCTCTCTCACTGTATAAATTCAGTAATTCTGTGAGATAATTAATTCAGAGATGATTTTTCAGTCCCCATGGACATATTGGGATAGACAGATGTAAAAATACCTTTCCCAAGTACTGAGTCATGAAGAAATGTCTTGTGCCTCTTTACTGAGATTGTGGCATGCTGAGTTCATTCTCAGGGGATATTTATGTCATGTGGGTGCTTCACTCAGGATCACATAATATAAACTTTTTTTAGAAATCTTCCCAAAGCACTAACAATGTAAATAGCTTCAAATTATAAGAGAGCAAGATAGTCACATAAGCATTAAATACATCTGTCAAGAAAGTTCTTCGTTGGGTGTTCACTGGAACATATGATATTTGAATAGATGTATAAGTGCCAAATAAATCAGATAGGTTATAGTCGGAATTCTACTTGCCAAAAGGGAAGAATTGAAAGTTAGACACAAGATAGTAAAGTGTTAGCCATTTTCAGGTCATTGGCTGTGAATGCAGATCAGGCTACTCATGTTTACTGCCTTAACTCGTTATGTTCAGGAATCACAGTTACATGGCACTGGTAATTGATAATTGCCACAGATTTATATTGGCAGATTTGGAGCTTAGGGTGTGAGTTCTGTCACCTTACTAGGGTCCTTTTCATCCCTCTTAGAAACTGCTGACCAGTGACTATCTGTGCAAGGTGACTGATTTATGTGGATTACGTGAGCTAAATATCCTCAGCTCCACATTTCTAGTTGATAGAACACGTGCTACTGACTATGTCTCAAAGGAGATGAGAACAGATACCTCATTCTCTGTCACACGCAAGGTTCTGGAACACTAGACTTCCAAGTCTGGCTCCTGATGCCTCTGATTGGAGAGGAAAGGAAATACCCTGCTTGCATTAAGTTGGCTGCCCATCTCTAAAGTTTTAGTCAGAATCATTACAGGAGAAAGGGTGTAGAGGAATCTGAACTTATGTAATGTTTTCTTTTGTGTAGCAACATGAGTTCATAAGAGTTTGAAGTTTATTTGAAAAGTGAAAGGTGAATAAATATGCCGGGTCAGAGTAAGCACATTTGGTCTTTCATCCTGGACCTTTAACTATCTCCTGACACCATATTTTGTGTGAGAAGCCACAAGTACAATCAACTTTCATCGTCTTAATTTCCTGCAAT
>PVKA01054968.1:0-10524 GCA_004027165.1 Ctenomys sociabilis
AAAGCTAACTAGAACTCCCCTCTACAAATATAAAAATACCTTTAATTTTTAATCATTTCTAGCATAAAAAAATTCGTCATCAACTCCACATAAACCTGACCCATCCACTAGCACATAAATTCGAGTCTATCTTTGTGTTCCTAGATGGATATACTTTCTTGGGCACTCAATTATAGATATTCCCCAAAGTATCATTTTTAAAGTTTTATTTAATAATGTATCCTAGGAAATAAAATATCCTCATATATATTTTTTTCTCTTGTAACTTTAAAGTGTGTTGATAAGTTATTCAACTGCCTTAAAAATCTTTAAGTGAACATCTCTATAACTTTTCCAGGGCTTCTGATGAAAACTCTTCCACACATAAGTGATCTATCAGTATGAAAACAGTGTTTTCTAACCATGGCATAAGTCTATTTTCCTGTTATTCAACTTATAGAGATAGACAAGAAATTCGTATCTTAAGGGTATAACACTGTCAGTCTCTTATGGTCAATGTTAGGTTTAACTTGTACTATCTTTTGTTCCATTACTTCTTAAATAAGACATTCCAATGTTATCTTACACAGTTCTTTTCTTAAAAACTATCTCAATGTGATATATAATAGACAATTTACTACAACTTTAAGAATGACATGAAACAACAAAAGAATGTTGAGGCTTATGTGACAATTCACATGACCCTATTTTTAGGCTCAATACTTCAAACTCAATGCATATCAAGTACAATATATCCTCATCCTCAAGCACATAGTGTTTCACATAAAAATTGGTTTATGATATCATTATTTTCATTGAGAGTAACTCCACCATCAAATTGTATACCACGTAGTACTGAGTCCACAGTAGGTAGATCTAGACTACAAATAATCCACCAACTTTACTCTCATGATCATAATCCAAGCCTTTATGATCTTTACATGTCTTTACTAGTGTAATAACTTTGTACTTCCTTTTCTGCTATTGACTTGTAGCCCATTCATTGACACTTAGAGTTGTATGTACCTTAGCAAGCCCATATCTCAGGCCATTGTTTAAAGAATAACAGACTTATGATGCAATCTTGTTTCACATCTGGACAAATGAACCACTTTTCCTTCCTGTCCTATCTTGGGCCAAGTGTCCCAACTGTATTCCAAATGTACAATGTGAATAAGAACGACTGTTCTCTGACTGTGCTCTCTCTTTTCCCATAGTAACATCATTTAAATTTTAGCAGTATGTTTTGAATTTTGCAACTACAAGCATCTCTGTTTACACAGCCAAAACTCAAGCTGTGATGAAAACATTTTAGTCCTGAAGGTATCCTTGAATTTACCAGCTATTTATAAGTAATCTGTTGGGCATTATAGTTTATTTACATCTCTCTTATGGTACTCTAAAAATTCCTTCCAACTACTACAATAATGTTAGTGTATGTGTATAACATTTCTGCTAAACTTTAACCTCATTAGTCAATAAACATATGTTGAATAAGTGATTGATCAAAAGTTTCTACAAAGGATTTTTTCGAGACTTAAAAAAAATTTTCACCCAGCTATTTAGCATCATAAAGACACTTACGAAAATAAAATACATTAATTGGTAATAAATAACCTTTTCTCCTAGTGTCCATTCACATTATTGTAAACCAGCCACGCAAGTGTAATTGTCTAACTGCATGTTTGTACTTCTTCAATTTTCACAGACACCTGCAGTTAACCAGCCAACATACCAAAGGGTTTCTAACATGGCTATAATTGATTTGGAAAGTTGAAAACTCTCAAAATCCAGCTGAATATAAAACTAAATGTCAGTGTTTTCACAGATATTTTTTAAGAACATGGGAAAGCCTGAGATCTCTATTTTCTCATGAACAGATGCACAGACTGATGTAAATTGCCATGCCACTTCCACTCTATCAACATCCAACATCTCTGTAGTGCATGTACTGAAATGTGCTGAAGTTCTAGAGTATTTTTGTTTTATTTTAGGGAAGAGTTTACAGGGTATTCAGGGTTTCACTACTAGATAGGACTTGTAGTGATCTGCTTGTTTAGATTCTCCCAAGAACTGGGATTACTGGCTTGTGCCACGATGCCATGATGCCCAGTTTCAATTGCCATCTCAGTACGCCCCAGGGGCAGGACTGGCACAGCAAGCAGGCCCGGGAATCAAACCCTAGCCCCTGCGCCTGCTTGCAGGCCCTTAAATCCGCTAAGCTATTTGGCCTGCCCTGTAAATAGATTTTTTTTTTATTTAAATGTGCATTAAAAATGAGAAAAATCTCTTAGTAGAGTAAAACATTGCATTTTAGCTACATATATAACCTGATGAATTATGCAGAGATATAGTGAAAGACTGCCTTTCAGTGAATATGTCTTTTTCTTTAAATAACAGTCCAGTGTTGGTTATGTGTATATGCCAGGCTCACAGAAAGAAACAAAAAAACCTTTTTTTCAGGGTATTTGTTTTAAATCTGAGTGTGAGGAAGTTCCTTACAATAAACCAACTAGTTGATGAGCAATTCCTCTAAGTCTTTTAGAGCAAGCATTTTGGTTTGCAAAATAAATGACCTGTCCAGTTTACACAGATAAATCAACTCATCAGATTCATGTCATTCATTCCTTGCCTATAGCTAACATAAAAGTCTTATAATTATAATTTGGATTGGATATGTTAGATACAAGTAAAGGTTCTAATGTTACCTTTTATAATAAAATGTTGCATGTCTGTTTTGAAATTAATGTGTCGCCTTCTCTCAAATTTCTAAATCTCTTCTTGTATTCCAGACACTTTACATTTACATGCTGCATCTTGCTTTATTGGTAGGGGAGAATGGGGCTTTATTGAGAAACAAATAGCAATGGATAAGTTTCAAAACTGATTAGTAGGACAGTTTCAATAATTAATACATTGCATATTGTTGTCTTAGTGGTTATTCATTGCACAAGATGCAGACATGATATCCTGTTCATAAACACTATTGGAACAAATTTTACTATTCATTGAGTTAACAGAATGTAGCTGTGTATCTATCCTATTTTGATTATACAGACAAAATAGTCGTGCATTTGTATCCCCTTTTTTCATTTAGTTTTGTCAAAAGACGGCCTTTCCATTGCCATTTAAATATTGTAGGTGCAAGAATTCAGCAAAATATTTCAATATAGTCCAATATATTCCAATGTAGTTTTTTAAATCCTTAGAAAACTAGAAGAGGAAATCCCATTCAAACCAGCTATCCCCCTACTGGGAATTTTCCTGGAGGAACTGAATATGTCATCATATAGTGATATATGTGTACTTATGTTTATAGCAGCACAATTTGTGGTAGGCAAATCTTGGAAAAAACAAAGAGGCTTATCACATAAGGAATGGATGAAAAAGGTGTTATTTGTATACAGTGGAGTATTACTCATCTCTAAAAAATGATAAATTCAAAACCCTTATCTTTAAGTGGATACCACTTGAACATATACTCATACGTGAAATAACCCAGACCCACATATGTGAATATCATATAGTCTCCCAGTATAAGAACTCAAAAAAAGAAATACAAATAGAAAGATATAATTTGATTAAAAGGAAAGCGAGAACTTGATTAGACAATGAGAGGGCAAGGAGAAAAGCTAGGAAATGACAGGGGAAAAGTCATATATTTATATGCACAACATGGGCAAGGCAATAATCCTGAGAATCTTTACAGGTTTGTGAAATTAGCAGCTAATATGTAGGTTTCTCACCTGTGCTAACTATGTATGCTGATACCTGTGAACTAAGCTACTGCACTGAAGATAGCAATGTGTCACTAGTGTCATGCTTGGAATGCCTGTCATTCTCATCTTCTGAATACCTACTCCTTGTCATGACATACCAATTACTGCCATACTGTCTCTCATATAAATGTTTGTTTTCAAAAAAGGTAATAAATGAAAACAAGAGACAATAAAAAATATCATGGGTCTGTCCTGTACAATGCTATATATGGTTAGATTTATAAATTTCTGTGTAAAATTGTTTATTTATTAAAATATGAATTGTTTATTCATATTTTTAAACATTTTTTATTTTTTAACCTTTTTTCTTCATATTTCTTAGGAACTTATAGTTTAACATATCAATACTTTATGGAAAATACCTGTTCCATAATATGTCTAAGATATTTGATATTCAGACAAATAGTGAGGTTAAGCTCAACTGTCTATGTTGTAGGTTAATACTAATAAACTTCTGTTCTGTAGGGTTAACAACCTAAGTTTGTACACCAAAAATTAGAGAAAAAAGGCCTACAAGGATAGCCAGTATATAGTGGCCTTCTTTGTGTCATTTGATCATTCTTGGTTTGAAGTTGAGATTGTCTGCGAACAGAATTGCTACTCCTGCTTTTTTCTGAGGTGCTGGGGCATGTAGTATTCTTTTCCATCCTTTGAATTTGAGCCTATGAATGTCTTTTCGTGTTAAGTGTGTTTCGTGTATACAGCATATTGTTGGATTTTATTTCCTAATCCATTGTGCCAGTCTATTTCTCTTAATTGGAGAATTGAGTCCATTTGCATTGATGGTTATAGTTGAAATGTGCTGACTTATGTTTGTCATATTTACCTGGTGTTGTTTACTCCTTTGTAACCTGTGTTTAATTGTCTGTCCTGTTTAGTGGGTTCCTTCCATTCTCATTCATGGAGTTCTGGTCATTGTGGTCTCTCTCTAGAACATCTTTCAGCAGCCTGTGAAGGGCTGGCTTTGCCATAATGAAATTCTTTAGTTGTTCTTTGTTGTGGAAGTGTTTCACTTCTCCAGCAAACTTGAAAGAGAGTTTTGAAGGGTATAATAGTCTGGGCTGGAATTTGTTTTCGTGTAGGACTTGAAGAACTCTGCTCCATGCTCTCCTTGCCTTCATTGTTTGTGTAGAGAAGTCGGCTGTAGTTCTGATGGGTTTTCCTTTGAATGTGAGCTCCTTCTTTCTAGCAGCTTTCAGTATATTATTTTTGTGTTGTATTTCTGGGATCTTAACTATTGTATATCTTGATGTGTTTCTACTTGGGTTGAGGTTATTTGGTGTTCTGTATACTTTGGTGACCTGAATGTTGGATTGTTTCCTCATATTTGGGAAGTTTTCTGTGATTATTTCTCCCCAAATTCTTTTTATGTCATTTGTATTGACTCCTTCATTCTCTTTGATCCCAATTATTCTCACATTGTTCATCCTGGCATCGTCTTGCAGGTGATCGATTATTTTGTCCTGCATTCTCGTTGTTTTTAAGAGATCCTTTCTCACCTTTTCACTAGCTGTTCTGGCATCTTCAAGAACTGAAACTCTGTCTTCGCTTTTACTGAAACAGTTTTGTAGACTCGTGATTGCTATTTTTAGTTCTTCCATATCTCTTTGACTGTGTTTCATATGTTCTATTTCTTTTCTGTATTGCTCATTCGAGGAATCCATCATATTTCTGATTTGCACTAATGGTGGTTGGACAGGATATTATGTCGGCTTCTAGTACTATGGACAGCCGCCAGGAAAATAACAGGGTAGAAAGTATTAATTATTGAATCTTTGATGTAATTCAGGTATAAAAAAAATACACAAACAGCTACAGTCTCTTAATTTACTGATAAGAGATATACAGTATAATAATATCTGTAAGTATGATATCATATATACACACCTTTTATGATCCAAAACATTCTGAAAACAGTTTGCAATGTATTAATTTATCAAATCCATCTTGTCAAGGTATCTTAAAACGTCTCATCGATATTTGTACTTCAATAAAACAAAAGTAAAATAAAAAAAAGGATAGCTAACATTTTGACCCTAGTCTTTCAATGTAAGTGAGGACTCAGAACATAGGAAAACCTGTACTGTAACATCATAGAACTCAGTTATGCCCCAAATTTTCTGATCAAGGAGATTATGGAGCCACAGAGGAAGCTGACTGATGATCTATAGTGTGACTAAGGAGAGACACATGAAAAAAAACTTTCTCTCACACTTTTCACAGAGAGCAAATTGGTCAAGCAATGGCTGTGACTCATCCACATGGTTGACACTGAAAAAGGATCTACAAAATGTGGTAAAGGGTTTCAAGATAAATCCTCAGGTGATTCGACTGACTTTATCAGATATAAAAGTTCCATTTCTTGTTATATAGGTCTTGATTTATCTTGGTCTTAACCATCCCCCAGAAAAATATAAAAATGAAGTATAAAAAGTAAAGCCATATTAATATGCTGAACTGTAAATGACTCAAGTCAACAACTTCTGTCATTGCCAGTCGTATGGAAAACCCACTATATTATGGACTACTGAACTCAAAGACTTTGAACAGAGGTAGTTCTCAAACATTTTTCTGTGCTTGGTGATTTGCTTTTGTTTTACCTTGAGACAATATTTTGTTATATATTGCCCCAGTTGTGCTCAAACTTCTTATCCTCTTGCCTCAGCCTCCCAGAATCCTGTTATTATAGCAATGTGCCTCTACATGTGACTCTTGCTGTTCTTATTAATAATATACTGTCCCAGGCAGACAGTATATTATATAGCTAACCTTCAGTGTAATATTCACAATGTTTTTTAAATCTACCTTTTAGCTTTCATCCATTTTTTTTCTTCCCATGTTAAATAAACCATCTCAGCCTTCATACAGTTAGTGGATGTTTAGCTCTCTAAGAATACATTTTCAGGAATGTCTTTATAACATATTTCTTGATGAGCCAACCTATCACTGGCTTTAAGGTCAAGGTATGGTTGAACTGCATTCCAGCACTAAGAAATGTTACTTTCTTGAATATTTTTTTCATCTGTTTTATGAGAATCACTGTGCCTACCTCTAAGCACAAGGGCAGAGATTAAAGCAGCAATGTATCTAACGTCACTAGTACTCACTGGCAGCATTTCACATGTTTCAACTTAACTAAAGGATTTAACAGATGTGGCTTCTATCCTCTTTCTGTGAAGAAGCTGACCAGGCAGGGTGTTCTTCCATTGCAATCATTCAGCCTGATATCAAATGCAAGGCAGCTCAGGCAGAGTCCACAGAAATCCAGGTGTACAGCTGAGTACAGAACCATTTAAGATGGCAGACGTTTCCATTTTTTCTTGAGCCATTTGTTAGTTTTGGTGCAAACTCAAACAAAAGTTTGTTCTCTATCTTTTGCAGACATTTCACAGAAGAATATAATATACTTTTTTCCAAATCTTTGGTCATTTTCCAATTCCTGAAGGGTCATATGTACTGACACTAACTTATTTTCTTTTCTTCTTAGGAAAGCCTGAAGTAGAATCTTAATTTCTTAAACAGTAGCTATTTTATTAAATTCCCATCAAAAGTTTTCACTACCTATGATAAGAAAAGACAACAGAATATTTCTGCTTAAATATTTGGTTTCTAAAAGCCAACTGAATAGAAACTGCTAAATCAACTTCACATAGTCTTGGTTTCTAACTCAAAACAAAAACAAAAACAGAGATACCTGAAAAAGTTGTATTTTTATTACAACTTCTAGGCAGATATTTTTGCTTCCTTTAACAAAAGCTAACTTCCTTGTCCTTTACCTATTCCTAGTAAAGCAATTCACAACTCAGGTACCACAACCTTTCAGTTCCCTGCCTGGAGCAAAGCTCTGTTTGATGTTAAGCTGTTGGGGAAGTCTCTGTGTTTGGCCTCAAAGTGTAAAGACAAGATTCAAGGACTAGAATACAAACAAGGCTGTGACATTTAATATTCACACATTCACACTCTCTTTATCTCTCTCTCTTTCTTTTTTCTTTCTTTTAATTTATTTAATAGAAGGTTTCACTTCCCACTTCGGACTTGTAGTGATCCTCCTGTGTCCCTAACACTGGGACTACAGGCATGTGCCACCGCACCTTGTTTTGCAGCCAGCGTGACATGACCTGGGTTCCAGAAACAGCAGGGTATGCAATACTGGAGATCAAATCCGGGTCCTTATGTTTACAAGGCAGGCTCTTAGACCAGCAAATCATCTCCCCATGCACTACATTCATTTTCTATGATGGTCAGATAGAGAAATAGAATAATAACAGCATTTCACCAAAGCACTGATTATTCTTATAAATTTATTATTAGTTTATTTAGTGAGATGGTTGGCAGATACGAAGAAGAAAAGGCCATAGAAATCCGAACTAGACTTGCACATCCATTCTTATTTCTCTCTGAAGACTTCATTTTCCACATATTTGTTTTCAGACATGAGACAAACTGTCATCAGGTCTCACTTTTGTGTATATCATATTTTTATCAAACAAATTAAACACTGTGAAATGCTGAACACTGGCTTTTTGAAACAAAGTGGAACTAGTACCAATTATTAATGAAGCTAGTAAATCACATTAATTCTTATAAATAGCCTTTAATTACAAGTAATCTTTCACTTGAATCCTTGTTTTTTTAATGCATAAAACTCAAAAATGATAATAAGTATTTTTAAAATTATTGACATTTGGGTCCACATTCATTTTATTTTTTTTAAGCCTTAAACAGAAAACTAATAGTAATTTAAACCTTTCTACCATCTCAAAATGACACATTTTCTGTGACTCCCAAAGGCAATTTCTATATACCACAATGTTAACAATGCTGTCTCTAGATTGTATGGATGACATTCATTTTATTGCTTTACTTTATGTATTTTTTCTCCATATTTTTAAAGGATTGAAGTAACCTTGCACTATTTCATTATGTTTAAAAATATTTTAATCAAATAGACATATAATCTAGCTTTTACTTAAAATTTCTCATTGTTTCACAGAGGAACTATGTTCTAAGCAGGATTGTGATTGGATGAAGTATTGTTGAATGGTGTAGAGAGAAAACAAGAGATGACCGGTGAAGAAAAACAGGTAGAGAATATTTGCAAGGCAGCATCAACTGGTAGCCAGCTTTGGTATGTACTGGAAAGTGCTTAGAACTTATGGGAATTTATATCCACTATCATATTTATAAGAAGAATAGTGCTACCTCAATTTTGTATTTTGTAATGATGATACAGCAACTTCACATGAACTAAATACCTTGCTAATATAATGATTATTATCCTGTTTGGTTAACTGGCTGTCAAACTTATTTTGTCCATAACCCACAGTAAGAAACATGGCAATCCTATAGACATAAGTACTCATGCATGCGTATTAATATACTTACTTATGGGTAAAGATATAGCTCAGTGGTAGAATTCTTGTCTAGTATGTGTAAAATTATGAATTTGATCCATATGGCCATGTTGTGACATACTGGCACAAAAAATAAATGCTTAGAACTTGTGAAAATTTATATTCATTGTAATATTTATAAGAAAGATAATGCAAAAAGCACCAAAACATTCTATATGAAAAATATTGTGCTATAATGTTGACTCTTTTGCACAGAATACATTCTGCTCTGTTTTACTCTACTGGGCTATAGGTATTCCATTCCATTCTATTCTATCCTAGTTAAGAAGAAATATTGAATCTTTCCTATTTCATTAGTTCCATGCTAAACTCCTGGTTAGTGATCTGTAAATAGTATATGCTTAGACAAGTCTCTCTTCATGAAAAATAGCAATCAAGCACATGCATAGTTTCAGTACTCCTGACTGCATAGAAAAATATACAGTTTCACAAAAGTACAAAAGAGAAAATGATGTTCTACAAACAAATCACCAACTATGTTTACCGACTTGATAGGAACAAGGAATAGAAAACTGAACTGTATGGAAATAAGACCAGTGATTCTGTAAATGATGCTAGAAATATTGGAAAAGGGTAATAGTTTGAAGTTACAATGTGGTCCTTTATTCTTAACTTCAGACTGAAAGTTTTAATTCATTCATGACTTTTAAAAAACCCTCTTTAAAAATGAATATCTCATTTGATATACAGATGAGAGAAAAATGTATACAAAATCATAAAACAGATACCATACTCAGAAAATATTTGAATATTTATTTCTTCACTAAGTTTAGAAACATGGCAAAGATGTCCCATGTCATCACTTCTTTTCAACACTGTATTGGAAATTCTAGGTAGTGAATGGAAAACTGAAAAAGAACCAAAATATATATTGAAAAATAAGAAATAAAACTGTCTTTGCACACAGATGACATAATCCCAAAGAACCAGTAATAGGAAGGAAAAAATCCTGGAAATGTCAGTGATTATAGAAAAATTTCCAAATACAAGGTTAAATTACAAAAGACAATAATTTTTCTACATAATAGCAATAAGCAAGTGGAATTTGAAAAAAAAAGTGATAATTTTTACACTCACACACAAAAGTGAAATGCTTAGGAATAAACCTAACAAAATGTTTATGAGATGTTGAGGAAGAATGCTACTAAACACTGATGGAAGATATCAAAGAGGAACTAAATAGATGAGATGTTTCATGTCCGGCGCCGCTCCCGTCCCGCGGAAGAAGACACTCAGACACTCAGCAACGGGTTCAGCAAGCCTTTATCGAGTGGGATGCAAGCCTCTACATGCGTCCGCTATCCGCGGCTCCTACCGTGCAAGCATCTATCAGGTGGGATGCAAGCCTCTAC
>PVKA01054969.1:0-10533 GCA_004027165.1 Ctenomys sociabilis
TGGGACACTTTTGCTATAAAAAACAGAGGACTATGTCTAGGCACGTTTCTGCATATTTTATTCTTTTTGATTGATTCAAATGGCTGCTTCTTTTTAAAATAGTTTTGTTGAGAAACAGGTAACATTGAGATAGTCTCGAATCATGTGTAGTGGTACAGTTACACTGATTGATACATTGCATATTGTTTTCTTTCTGGTGGCTATTCATAGTACAAGATGCAGAGATGATGTCTTGTTTAAACACTCTTACTTTAAAACTTACTGAATTGTGAAAAAGTTGTTTCATATCTACGCTATTTTGAATATATATATATATATATATTTTTTTTTTTACTACAAAATGGTCCTTTATTTATATCCACATTATTTGTCTACTGCTGCTTATTTATGTAGAAAGTTTAAATATCTTTTAGTCATAATGACATTCTGTGAATGGGAAATTTCTAATTACTTCAACAGAGAAAAAGAGGGATACATCATTTGTTCAGAATGGAACAATTACATGAGGGCAGGAATGTGATTAGAACCGAAGCATTCTGAGTACAAGGTCAATCCTTTTTCCACTTCCGTCAGTGATTGACACACTAGTGTATGACACCCCTTTCCAATGTCTCCTGTAATTCAGATAGCTAATAGCTCCCATCACACATCCTCATCGTCAAGCATAGTTCATTTGTTTTAGGTGCATGTGGATAAGTGAATTAAGCAACATCAGTGCAAAGCCATCATTTCAAAGAAAATCACCATTTAGAGTTTGGGGCTGTCATGCTGCCTGCTAATTTTATCGGATGAAAACTTTCTTTGAACGTGTTCAATGATTTCTCCTAGGTTTGCTTTACAATCTGGTGAATATTCTATTGTTATTATGGCATATCATGCGTGTAGCATGCTTGAAGCTCATTTTTGGATGCCTTCCACTTTTCTCTTTAGTTGGGCATTGGATCTCTGTCTGGATAGATATGAATTGACAAGATTCAATATGAATTTTTGGAATGTGTTCTCTAATTCTATGAAGAACATTGGTGGAGTTTTGATTCAAACTGTATCAGGTACAGAAGTGTAGTTATTTTTATATGTATCCATGCTGCTATCCAGGAAAAGATCAAGTTTGAATTACATACCGTTTTGGTCTTCACAAAATGTAAAAAAAAGAAAAAAAGAAAAAAAAAAAAAGAAAAAGAAAGAAAGAAAGAAAAAGAAAACAGAACAAAACAAAAGCCAAACTCCAAATGTAGTGGAAAGTTGGTTCCTAACATCAATGTGCAGTGTCCGATCCCTACTGGTCCTCAGTGCCACTGCAGGAAGGTTTGTGTATAGAGCCACAATGGCATGAAATCACTGTGTCTCTTGCACAGTAATATGTGGCTGTGTCACCCGTGGTGACCGAGTTCAGCTGCAGAAAGAACTGGTTCGTGGCTGTGTTTATGGTGATGGAGATGCGGCTCTTGAGGGATGGGTTGTAGTTAGTGCTACCACTGTAGCTTATGTACCCCATCCACTCCAGGGTCTTTCCAGGGAGCTGACGGATCCAGCTCCAGTAGTAACCATTTGTGATGGAGCCACCAGAGACAGTGCAGGTGAGGGACAGGGACTGTGAGGGCTTGACCAGTCCAGGTCCAGACTCCTCTAGCTGCAGGGACAGGACACCTGGAGACAAAGAAAAAGGTTTCGTCAGCCATCTCTTTTCATAATTTTCCCATCGAGCCATGTGTCACAGTAAGGATACTCACCATCGGACACTGTAAGCAGGCACAGGACGAGACCCACCAGTGTCATGTTCTAGCCCACACCTTTTCCGTCTCCAGAGACCTTAGCCGTGTCACAGCCAGGGACTGTGAACTGCAACAGTCCAGGAGCACGATTTGAATCTAGATTTGGAAGGCAATTTTGCATATGGGTGGTCCCTTGCTTTATAAAGCTACCAAGATTTTTCAGTTTCTCATTATTCTAAAGGAATCTCTTTTCCTGAATCAAATGCTGCTTAAAGCTGTGACATGTGGGATGCTGGCCTCGCTGGAGTGGTGGGAGCAGGGCAATGAACCACCATCCTGGACCCTCATCAGGTTCCTCCACTTCCTTCTCCCTTCTTGGGCCCCAGGCCAAGCTCTCCCTCCACATGGGTCCTGCTGAAGCTGCTTCAGGTTCACACGAACCCAGCTTCTTCTCTGTCTCACTGATCTCTGTCCTCAGGATCTCTCTTGCTGCTGGAGCTCGCTTCACCATCATTGTTGTTGTCAGCAGAGGGCCTCCTTCCTCCTGTCCTAGGAATCTCACCTGACATCTCCGGAGGGAGCTAGTGATAGGGATGTGTTCTGAGCTCACCTTCCATGGTTGCTGCAACCATCTGTGATGAATGTCCTGTCCACACATGAGCTTGTGTGCCCAAGGTGTGGTCATATTCTTTCTAAGTTCACCTTCTCCTCGTGTTTTCTGAAGGTTATTTCTAAATTCCAAATGTTTACCCAATCATAGTCATCCTGTGTGAAGAACTGTTGTGTGTTATGAATATCATGCTAGGCCTAATGATGTCCTTCAAATTAAAATTTCACTTCCAATTTCTAATCGTATTTTAGCCATCAGTGTCCAGAGTTAGATCCCTATTGATGCATTGCAGATTGCATGAAATATTTTTCAGTACAATGCATCAAGGACTCTCCTGATTTTCTTTTTCTTTTTCTTTTTGGCAGAACTGGGGATTGAACTCAGGCCCTTGCGCATGCCAGGGAAACACTTATTCCACTGAGCCATCTCCCCAGCCCCCCTTTTCTTTTTCTTATTTTTATTTATTTGGTACAGGGTCTGGAGCGTCTCACTCTGTCGATTGCACTCAAAGTAACTGTCCAGTTTTCAGTCTCCAAAGTGCTGGGATTACAGACATTTGCTACCATGCCCAGTCTCAATCACCTTAATGTGCCCTGGCGGTGGAGCTGCATGGCATGCTGGGGATAGAATCCTGCACTGCGCTCTGCCTAAGAAGGTGCTTTAGTCTGCTGAGCTATCTGGCCAGCCCTCTCCTGATTTCTTGCTACCGAGTTACTTAGCAAAAGTTTTACTCATTTAGTAAGGACACATGGACTCTTCCAGGGTTTGCAACTAGATCTCCTTAACTTATTGATGTGTTTGCTGAACCCTATATCAATTGGTTCTTGCATCATGAAACGAGATCTAGCTGGGGAGATTGCTCAGTGGAATAAGCACTTCCCTGGCAAGCCGAAGGGCCTGTGTTCAATCCCTGGTTCCACCAGAAAAAATAAAAATGCACATCAGAGCTGAGAATTCATGAGTAATTCAACATGGAGAGCAGAGCCAAATTCCATCGCTCCTTACTTCAAGACTCTGAGCAGAGGGTCTACATGCTTCGCCTGGCAGTGTGAAGAGCTGTGAATGCTGGGTGCAGGAGGAACACTGCTGCGGCCTTCTCAGCAGGGAGGGGCGAGTGTCCAGTGTCATTGTCACAGCTATTAGTGCTGTTGGTCTACTTAGGAAACAGAAAAGACTCAGAGGAACCCTTTCTTGTGATCCAGAAGACACCTTGTCTGCTGTGCTATAGTGTCACGTATAGGATTGGGACAAGTCCCTTTCTTGCAGCAGCACAGTGTCTTTGCAATTCATCAACTAATTTGTATCTGCCTTCTCTGATTTTCTTTTCCAGTATCATTTCCTGGAAATAGACTTGATTCTAGCATGTTGTTCTGTGTTCCCCGAAAATAACTTTTATTTTAAATATATTTTCAATAGTATATATTTATAGGACATAGTGATTGCATTCATCATGGGTAGTCATCAACAGTACATAACACAATTTATTTTTCCATCTCTCTTTCTTCTGCTTCAGTTTAATGTTAATCAAGTGCCCTGAATTCAGATAATAGTGGTGTCCACAGGAGTAAGGAGAAATATACTAACAAGATGGATATAAACACTCTAGATAAAATCTGGACAAGTTGAACAAACTTTTCTAAGTCTAAGATGGAGAACGCATGAACCCTGAAATCCAGAAGTAGGACAGTCTGTTACTTCGTGGGGCTCCCTCATTCTGTTTTTTTTTTTTTAAATGTACTTAGTTACAGGGTCTTCCTACACAGATTGGACTCGTATCGATCGTCCTGATTTCAGCCTCCCAAATGCTGGGATGATAGAAATGCAACATTAAGCCCGGTCTCAGTCTCTGAGTGCCCCGGGGTGTGTCTCAGTGTGCCCCGGGGTGGTGGGTTGGCACAGAATGTGCAGCCAGGGATTGTACCCAGTCGCTATGCTTTGCTTAGGAATGTTCTTTACTCTTCTGAGCTATCTAGTTGGCCCCTGATCTTTGATAACAGAGCCTTGTACGACCCTGTTGTGTGGCCACCTTTAGGGTTGCACTTGCATGCAGAATTCTGTTCTTTGTTCTGCATTACGATGACATTAATTGATTACTAGGAAGATGCGTATATGTTCTACAGCCATATCATGCACAATATCAATTGTGCATAAACTGATGTGGTAGGGAGGTTGTTACAGTCTCTGCTAAATACTTGGAATATCTATGAGAATTGATTCACTAAAGTTAGGAAAGTATGTACTGTACGGTATACTAGAATGCTGGAGGAAAGAACTAAGAATTCATAAACATGAAAAAGAAGAGAAAATCTGAGTAAAATTCCCGGAAGGCACCATTGATGGGCAAGCTGCAAACTCAAGAGTGTGATGGTGGAAGATTTCATGCTTAGGAGGTGGAAATGATTGTGATGATGGTTTTTTTCCCTAAAAAAACGTTTAGGTGGATGGTGAGGAGTTTAGGAGGAGGGGGGAGGGTGAACTTCGTGATGCGCATCTGAGGAAAAGTGAGGCACTTCCCAGCAAGTTGGCGAGGAGTGCAAAGCACAGTAAACCAGAAAAGCGACAGCACTGCTCATCAACACTGGGGCCAGGGGCTCTGCTGAAGCGCATACCCAGGTGCTCCATCTTTTAGTGTTTCCTTTCATCACATTCATTCAGGCACAATCTGAAACATGAACCTCGATAAACTCCATCATAGCTAGGTTTTTAGTGAAAATCTGGGTAAAGTATAGGAAGTATTAAATACAGAATATCGGACATTTGTAACAAAAACATGTTAATTTGTAATGTAGAATAAAATCGTTGTATGAGTCCCAAGACCTTCAGTCCTTTCAATTTATGTGGTGCTACATAGCCGTTTGTAGATGTTGTGAGCGAAGATTAAGGAAGAAGGAGGAAGAAATGAGGAGGAGGAACAGGAGGAGGAGGAAGAGGAGGAGCAGGAGAAGACTTTCAAATGGGAGATTAAAAACTCGGCGAGGCAACCAAGTAGGGTCTGACAGGTGGTGGCGACACAGGTGGGCAGGCCTGTCCCGTCCTCTCCTCTGTCTCCTCTGCTGGCTGTGGCTGCACTGATGGACCTGGTCCTGCAGGTCTTCTGCTCCAATCCCCTCCATTCAGACTGACGTGCGTGTCAATGTGTGATCCTTTGCTTTCTCATTCCTATGCCTGTGAGCATCACAAGCAAAGTCTATGGCTTTGGCTCATTTTCTACTACACCTGCTCATTTCTTTCTTTTTTTTTTTTTTTTAAACACCTGCTCATTTCATGGGGGCTGTGAATCTCCTTTAATTTCTTCCATAATTATTTTGACTATGTTATATGTCCTTGAATGATGGATGGTTGTTCGTCTAAGTAAGATAATTTTCTAGAAATGACCTCCCTTGGTCGTCTTCTCTCTCAAGGATGGTTCCTCTGAATTTCCCAGTGGTAAGTCTTCCTTTTGCTCTGGAACAACTTGTATGATAGATTTTGTTTATCTTGACCTTGAAATTCTGAGGCTTCTGCGGGGAACATGTGGGTGTGTGGCCCTCAGGAACATGATGGGACCACCCTGGTCCTCCCACGCCCTCCAGTCATCCAGCATCTCCCCATCTGTGCTCTCTCCACTGTGGACCTGAGCGTCCCTCTTGGATAGGAAGCAGGGCTCACCGGGGAGTCTGTATTTTGCCATCTACCAGTTTCTTGTGGTCACTCAGTCTGCAGTTTTATTTATTTTGTGGCCCTGTGAAAGGATTATGATGTTCAATTTTTCCATGTTTATTTAGTTTTGGGTAGTTTGGAGATGATTTTCAATGGGTGTTTTGTTGGGCAAATCTGAGAAGCACCTTCAGTGACCCATGTGAACTGTTACAGAGTCAGGCTTCTAAGGTCACTATTTCAAAGTCACATGTGCACAACTATGAATAGCACAGAAGAATAGAGGAGAAGGGGAACAAGTTGATAGCTTAGTAGAATAAGCGCATACCTGGCAAGTGGAAGGTCCTGAATTTAATGCTCCAGCACACAGAGAAGAAGGAGAAGGAACAAAACCCACAAAATATTTCAGAGCTTTGAAGTATGTTCAGGTAGCTGTAGCTATGAAGGTGCAATGGGAAGATCAGGTGCTTCATGTTGGGTGAGGTCATAATCTTAATAATGTACACAACCTACATGGGAATAAGCAGATATAACTGAGACATCGCAATGGCAACATGATCTTGCAGTCCATAAACAGAGCGACAGCAGTGATGATGCTGGTGCAGGTGAGGTACAGAGCAGGGGTGGGAGCTGCAGGTGCATTTGGCCTCCTCGGATGAGTGTGAGTATGAGGTCCTTGAAAACATCTGAGAAATGGAGCTTACATGTGAGAGTATCAGCTGAGCTGTGCCTTCAGGAACGAGTGCCTGTGTGCTGTTCAATGATACTAATTACATAACTAAGTATAGGCACATCTATGATTAGGAAAATTTGCACATTAATGTGTGACTTGAATACAGATTTCACTGACATAAAATAAAACACTTCAAGGCCAAATAGGATTGTGTTTTTGAAAAAAACACATGAATATTAGGAAAATGGAAGCGTTGACCTTTTCAGTTTACCTACAGAATGAAATGACAGATGGGAACTCTAGAGGGTGCTGAGGAGGTAGAGGAAGACAGATAGACAGACAGATGACAGACAGAGACCATGAGACAAATGGGTAATAAGATGGGAGTGATTTTGCCTTATTACACATATTTCACAATTACTAAAGTACGAAAGAAAAGTGCAGGCCCAATTTGTGCTCAACTGCCTTTGATAGAAAGAGCACAGCGAGGTCCCCTGAAGTTGCACTGAGCACCAGCCCGCCAACCTTATTCTGTGTCCTGAGCTCTGGCTCTGCAAAGCGCTGCGGCTCAGCCTGGAGACCAGGTCTCCTGGAATGGTCGAGGGAAAGCCAGAACTGTTTATGTTCTCAAGACCCATGGAGAGGGCTGTGAAGGATTTCATTTCTTAATCTCAAGCATTTATTTCTGCGTAACACCGTTCCTCCCCATTGACATGAAATTAGTAGCAGATCCATTTTATGTGATGAGGATTTGACATTAAGAAAATTAATTTCACAAAACGCACAAGTTGTTCACCCTTCAAGTGAAATTCATACACAGGAAATGAGAACGAAGTCACAACTTGAAAATGTTCAAGTGCAATCAAGCGTAGCAGAGAATATTTACTGGAACTTGGGGTCTTCACAGCAGCTCATGCATTGCGGGCTCTGCTCTGGTCCTGTGAGGTTTGTACAGAAGTTAACCCCAGAGGCCAACAGGAAGCCCTCACTCCTCTGCTTCCTCTGCGGCATCTGGTGGTTGGCCAGGCCCAGTTCTGCGTGGACACCCCCGCCCTCTGCTGGCCGTGATCGCCCCTGCAGGCAGGTTTGTTTATGGCCCCACACTGATGTGCCCTCAACGTGTCTCTCACGCAGTAATTCACGCCCATGGACCTGGTCTCAGGCTGCTCATTTGCAGACACAGCGTGAACTTGCCATTGTCTCTGGAGATGATGGCTTGAACCGTCACGACCCATAACAATATATGTGTTCCTACTTTTCTCCCTCCAGTGTTATCTGTGCTTCAGCCATTCAGCACTCCGTTTCCATCAGGGTCACACTGCCCTGAAGATTGTTGGTCACCTTTGTAGTGTTTTTCTTTGGGCTTCCTGAGAAAGTGTCTCACTATGCAATTCAGGCTGGCCTTACACTCACTTTGTAGCCCAGGCTGCTCTCGTTGCCTGCCTTAGCCTCCCGAGTGCTGGGATTACAGGCCTGCGCCACCATGCCCAGCTCTTTGTGGTGTTTTTGATGCAGCTCAGGAGAAGCGGGTGCGCACACATCAAACACAAGTGCTGCCACAATTTGTTTGTCTCAACGTATTTAAATTTGGCAAGGAATAATATGATGTCTTTAAAAAAGTGTACATCTCCCTTTCATCGGTTTGTCTATTGATCTGTGTGTCGATTATTTATTTGTGTAGCTTCTGATCTTTATCATCTTCTTGTTTATCAAATTCTTCCTCTATAATACTGGAATTATCTGAATTCAGATGTGTGCATTCAACACATTGTTTCTTCTCTAATGTCTTCTGCTCGAATTATTAAGGTGGAACTTACATAATATTTATTATAATTTAGAACGATATCCCTAGTGCATGTGACCTCTTCCAAGGTTTCGCTCTGCTGATTATCCTTCAGTGTATATTCCAGGACTTCGAGGAAGTTGGAGTTGTTCCTCCAGAACTGTGACACTAGGCATGCACTTCATGCAGGTGGCAGCTATTTCTTTTCCCGCTCACCTCCCAACAGTAGCTGCTTCGGCCTCTCATCTGTGGGCATCAGCGTTCAGAAGGTTAATATCATCCCACGTTGGTACAGACAGGGACACTCATGTGACTTAGAGGACAGGATTAGCTACAGCCTGGTGTTCAGCCAGAAGACAACTGTTCTTGCTCATCAGTTTTCTTTTCTACATGTTACAAGATGCGAAGTCTAATCATGAAAACTTTTTCTCAGTTCAATAGTTTTGAAACATTTCATTTTGAATTAATTAGTATTTAATTTTCTGAATGTTGCCCAATCCTAATTTTTAAGATTTATAGTATATCTTTGAATTACAATTTATCTAAAAGACATTATATGATATCTTCTCTTACTATTAGAAACTTTAAAATGTATATTTCCATTATCTGTTCACTTTATGTTACTTCTTCCCACATGTTACTTCTACACACACATAGACACACATATATAAGATAAACCATATATAAGATAAACCATACGTTTATAACCTGTCAAAGATTTATACTGTTTAATAGATATCTTCAATGACCTTTTAAACAAAGGTTCATCTAATCTATTTTATACAGTCCTGCATCATTGTCACTTTGAGAGCTGTTTATTGTTCATGAAGGGGCATACTGCAACTTCTCATGCCTTCGCAATTATGCTCTTGTTATTTCCTGTATCCAATGTCGGGAGGGATTAAAATATTTCAACGTTGTACAACTAGAAAAGATTTTAGTTTTTGTTTGCAAAGGTATATTTCCTAAGTATAAAATTCAAAGAGAAGAGATATTTTTATTTTCTTTCTGTCCTTTAATTAGTTTCTTACACACTTGGTCCTTTTTTTTTCTTTCTAATGTGGAGTAAGATGCTATCTAAGTTTATTTCTTCTATAGCTAATATTTCTATGTATGTGCTTTAACCATTTTTCTGTACACTAAGCTTCAGATAATTTCATTTTTGTGTATCTTCTGATGATTTTATTTAAATTTCTTGTTCAAAACATTTATTTTCTTGGAAATGTGGTATTATAAGTTGAACCAAATTCAGAAATTTTAAATCTTTAAATAATTACTGCCTGCTCCTCTCTACTTGGAGAATTCTAATTCTAAAAAAAAAAAGAAAGCAGCAGTTAATGCTTACAAGTTTTGTTTTTTCTCTGATTTTTTTCTTCTCTTGAATTTCTTATAACTTCTTAGTTATTTTTTAAAACAAAACTTACACATTAATATCTGTTAATCTGAAAAACTAATTTGCACATAGCATCATGTAATGCAGCAACCATTGTTGGATTCCTACTACTTTGTTTAGGGAAACCTTGTATCATGTAAAATCCTGCTTTCTTCTGTCACTATTATGTATTCTTTAAAAATAATAATAAAAAGTTTAAAAGAAAGATGTGAAGTCTACAACATAAATGGTTTAACATTTAATGAAGGGAATCTTCATCATTCATGCGAGGAAATCTTGAGGATGATTCATATGTTTAGAAGAAACAAGTTCATTATACACAGGATCAGCTGACTGACAGTTCAGTCCTGGAGAGCTTTCCTTCTGAGTCCTCCCATTGCTAGATCCCAGGACTGTGGCTGAGGCAGTGTATGTAAGGGAAGGTGGGGAATGCAGCACAGTGCCACCGCACCTCCCTGAGGAACTCTGCTGAGGACACCGACTTCCACTGAGGTACATTTGGAAAACCCTCACGACCGGTGATTTCTATAGGAAATGGGAGTTTCATGGTAGCAATCCAAAGTCTTTCCTTTGGCCACCATACTATTCTGTCACACACCCTCCCTTGCAGACATGTATCCCTAGTAAGAGTTGGCACCTTAGAACATCCCTTGTGAATTCTTGTAGAAGGAATATCTGTTGGTTTTCTCTTGCAATGATACAGAAAATGGAGGAAGTCTGCTCAGG